>VZRX01017790.1:85065-99225 GCA_013398075.1 Notiomystis cincta | reverse complement strand
CCCACCCGCCCGCCCCAGCATCTCGAAGGGGGATGGGGCTGCGACATCCATCTGTTCCCATGGAGAAAGCTGAGCCAGCGAAGGGACGCGCCCTGCATCCTGGGTGAAGGCCAGCAGAGAGGGGGTGAAAGGGATTTTCTTGTGTATTGGTTTTATTGTCATGTGTCTGTTGTCACTCATGGGGTCTGCTGCAGGTGACAACCACTGCCCTTGGTCACAATGAACATCAGGACCCCCCTAAGCCCTCTTGCCGGAGAAGGTGGTGACCTTAGGCCTGCTGTGTCAGATGCCACCATCTCATACGGTGGACCAAGTCCACATTGCTAAAACGAACCGTTTGCCATCCTTCCTCCTGTGCAAGAGTGGTGGTGGCTCCCAAGGAGATGACAGACCCCCAACAGTAGCCCTGGGGCACAGGGCAGCACCCAGGCTTCCATTTTGGGTGTGAAAGGGGTTTTTCTCCTTTTCCAAGAGATTTTTGCCTCCAGTTTATCTGATTGCCGAAAGGCCAGCATGAAAAAAGTCAGGATAAGATGTTTGTGCCTGCTCCCACAAAGGAAATGCTGCATCCCTGAGCATTCCAGTCCTTCCCTGGTCAGCAAGGCTACCAAAGCCAGAAGTGCCTCTCCAGCACAGATGAAGATTCCCAGAAATGTGCGAAGGCAGCCCGATCCCTGCCGACAGTAGCGAGAGACACGCGAGTCTGTGCCGGGCGGTCTCATCCAGCCTACAAAAGGCTGCACTCTGCTTCCCAAGCACCGGAAATCCGACACCTGCCTGCTTGCTCCCGTGCAGTCCCATACCGGTCACTTCCCCTATGCCAAAGGCAGCAGTCCCAGCACCTCTGGTTGCAGCAGGATCGAAACTGTGGTCAAGCCCTACAGCAATCTGAGGCAAGTGTCTGCAGCATGGCCAGCACCTGAATTCAATTTTGGCAAGCTGCGGTACAGGCAGGGTGCCTGTGCTTCCTCCCTTAGGTGTGCTGGGTTTTACTGACATAGTAAAATGCTGATAATTAAAAACAGAATTTTGCCTAAGGATGGGATTTGCCAGAGCCATCAGCCCACAGTGGTCTTGGCTCTTCTCACCCTGCACAAACCTGTCATCTGCACATCTGATACATATCACAGTAGGTGACATCTTCCCCTGCCACCTGCCAGCTGTCCTTGTAGGCAGCAGATCCCACAGGAAGCCTAGGGCAGGTCTTTCTGAGGGGCAGTGGTGAATAATCTGCCCTGTTGTCCTCCCAAAGTTGTAAGTGGAAACAAAAGTTGTGCAAGAAGGCGGGCCTTCCCAGGAATTTCACTTCCCAGGCTGGGAATTCTGCTGCTGGCACCACTTCAAAGCAATGAGGGGCAAGGTCAGGTCTACAGACAGGGTTTTGTTCATGGAGACACTTTTCACACAGCAGAGTGACCACAGAAATTGCATCCCTTGGCTTTTGGGTAACCAGCTGCAATGCTCTGCCCTGAATTGTGCTCCACTCAGAGGGCCTTTGGAAGAGGTGACATGGTGCTTATCTGAGCTGGCTTTGGTGCTTGGCAGCTGTGCAGGACCACCAAGCCCAGGCTTCAGTGCTGGCACTGGTGGCACTGGGACATGCCGGAGGAAAGCTCACCAGGAGAAGCAACACGTGCCTTCCTTGCACCTCCCACACAGGAGTAGGCAGCCCCTTGGAAAGCCTGTGGCATCTCGTACGGGAGAGCTGGCAGCTCCATCTGGCTCTGCTTCGGGGGAGCTCTCCGAGGAGCTGCCGAGGCTGGCCAGAGCTCCTGGGGCCTGTGGGTGGTGTGCCAGGAGCAGGAGAGGAGGAGGAGAATGAGAAGGAGGAGGAGTGGGAGGGATACACGTGCCCCACACTGCCACGTTTCCCTTGCAGGGTGGTAATCCTTCGTTAAAGCAACTGCTCTGTCCCTCGAGAAGGGTGGTGTATTAAGGGGCTTGTGTGTGGTGTGAGGCTGGTGCTCAGGTGCAGGGCAGTGCTACTGCACAGTGACCCCACAGTGACCTGGGGACATGTTGGGCTTTGTGCACAGGAGCTTCAGTCCACAAGTGCTCGAAGCCACCACGTGCATTTGCCACGTGGTGAAGTCTCTTTGCAGCTCTGCTCATTTTCACGGGTCTCGAAACTTGCTTTTACTCTCCAGAAAGGCAGTGATTTTTATCTCGAAGCTAGCAATGTGATAAGAGGGTTCTCATTGAAACAGGGCAGCCAGGGTATTTGTTAAGATAAAAACACATGGGGTTAGCACTGTGTTCCTCACTTCCCCGAGCCCAGACTATTGCACAGCAAAATTACAGTCCTTATCTGTGCCCAAGTTTTGCAGCAGTCTAACTGCAGCCATTTGGGCTTTGGTTTCTTCATTTCAATCTCTTTGATCATGTGCCACGATTAATCTGATCTCTACGAGGCGGGATGAGTAGGAGTCAGAAGAAAAATTGTAATCGTCTGTGCCTTTGGCATGCGGGAACGGAATAATTTTGTAGTCTCATCTCCATGCTGCTAGCTCTAGGAAAAGTCTCCATGCCTTCATCAGCTAGCAACACTATTCAAGGCTTAGGGACAGTGATCTAAGTGGAAACATTTAGAACTGGGTACCATCACTTTTCCTTGTTCCCTCATTTTTGCAGGGTGCAGCATCTCCTTGATACAAACCACATGGTCAGTGAGTGAAACCCAGCTGGCAACAATGAGCTCCAAACACAAAGATAAGTTCATGATAAGCTCCTTGCTGTTGTTTGCTCTCACCTGCCTTGTCATGATACCAGGCAGCTAATCCCCCGTGTTGTTTCCTTGCCTGAGTCAAACGAAACATGAGGTTTTATTGGGCTGGGAGGAAGGGAGCAGGGGGAAAGGGCATGGGGAGGTGACATCATCCTGCCCTGCCCTGTCCTGGCTCTCCTGGCGGTTTTTCCTTGCCAGTTCCCGCCAGTGCAGCACCAGCACTGGTTTTTGCTATCCTGACAGCTACATAGAGCTGTTTTCCCCCTCCTAGCCCAGAGTGTCCTTGTCCCCACTGCAGAGCATTTTAATTCTGTCTGCACCAAACCTGGTGTCCATCCCAGCTCTTTCTGTTTTGAAAGCCCTCCCTTTCCTAGGCAAAATGATCCAAATCCCTTTACCAGCACACCTCATCACTTTTCTGCCCATCTGATTGTGTAGCTGTCTTTGAGTGCTGCTTACTTTTATTGAAAAGCATTACCAGCACAGAGCAGAGATAACCATGTAAGGGACCTGTTTTAAACTGTCCAAAAAGGCATGATTAACCCATATCACAGATTATGATCAAAAGCATCTTTTTTATAGAAACTATTCCTCTTGTCCAAGAGACTATTCCAGCAAAAACAGCTCTGTCCTCCATTTGTCCAAATGATTATCCCATGTCATGTCACCCACACTTCTGTTGAATTATGTTTTGCATTGTTTTTTTCTCCCTCCCTGCACACCCTTAGGAAGTGAGTGATTCCTTTTGTAAGCTCCATCAGAGGAACTGGCGAGGTGGGAAGATGCTGAGACTGGAGGATCAAGGGCCCAAAGGGCCATTTTTCTGCTCAAGTGGTTGTGCTTCTGTCCACAGCCCCAGGTTTAGAGAAAAGGCCTGGATGGGTTATCACCATCACCAAGTCCCCTCACAGACCCTGAGGGCTTTTTGGCTACCCAAAGAAGAGGGAAACTCTCAGGTGCTTCTGTTCTGGTGTAATTATGACAGGCAATTTAAAATCAGCCAAGAGCTGTATTGACAGTCTCATTTGGAACATAATGGACTAATGGTCCCTTCAATTAAGGATTTTTTCAAAGAATTACAAATTAACCTAAATTAAGATGAGAATGTAATACAGAAAGACTTAATGAGGTTCCACTAATTTAGATTTGCAGTCTTAATTTGGATTAATTTTCCAAAAGGACACGTGACATTTTTATTGGTATAAAGACCAATCAGAAATGTAGCAGGTGTTTTGAAAGTGAAATAGTTTTGCCTTTTAAGGGGTACAACTCTTGATAACACATCTTTTAAGAATCTGTACTGATACTTCCTTCTCAGGCAAGAATAACCTATGGCAATGTAAAGGATCATGCTTCAATTTTACAGGTGTGTGTCTGCATATCTATCTATCTATCTATCTATATATATATATATACATACATATATGTATGGGGGGGTGTGTGTCTGCCTGTGTCTATGTGAAAAAACAATGACTGGGAAATTTGTTCCACTTTGATTACTCCAACAGCTTTAAATTGATGTAACATCTGAATGGTAGCAAGGCTTGAAGCAGTGGCCAGAAAGTAATGACAGAAGCATCTGTGGTGGTTTACGACTTGTTTTTCCTCCTGTTTCTTCCCCTCTTCCTCCTCTCCAAGTTGCTCAGTACTCTCTGATTGCTCAGGATTGATGTGTCCATAGCAGAGGCAGTGGGAACCATTGGGAAACCTCTTCTCATCCCCATAGCACGCTTGACTGGGTTTAGCTTGGACAGCCATAGTTCTGAAGTTCCCTCACTGCCCAGCTGGATCTCTTTAGGAAAAAAAATCCCAAGTCACTTCTCTTTGCAGGAGAAACTGCCCTGGAGCCCCCCATCCAGTGCAGCTGTTGGAACACAGCTTCAAGAGGTGTGTAGTAACTGAGTCATCAAACTCTGCCTTGCAAAAAGATCCTTAAGGTACCATGTTTTGCTCTATTGCCCTTAACGGCGTTGATGAGAATGAGTGGTTTTGGCAGCAGGCCAGGGCAGCCTCCGGCCCTCTGCACAGCAGGATGGGGGAAAACAAGCCACTTGTGGTGTTTGAGTTGTGGTACCACCTGGATGATCCACCAGAAACCACCACTCCTCTGGGAATGTCACTATCTTGGCACACACCAGAGGGTGATGAGGGGAGGGTGAAGACCTTTGCTTTGGAGAAGAGACACCAGAGCCAAGACCTCGGTTACGCTTCTGCAATACAAGGAAATCCAAGGGTGGCTGAGTCAGGCTGTGAGCAACACGCCTGGCATCTCCCAGGAGATCAGCTGCAGAGTCAGGAGCTGGAGCCTGCTTTTCTGCACACAGCTCAGGTGCCTGCAGACACTTGTGGGTGTGTAGGAGTGAGCTCGTCCTGGGAAAGGGAGACCAGTGGACTTCAGATGGGAGAAGAGCCATGGCTTGCCATTGCTCCCAAATCCTGATGCTCATGGAAAAGCAACATCCAATCTGGCTTTCAAACCCAGGGCAGTTTCCTTGCAAGAAAGGGAAAGAGACAAGGAAGAAAAGAGAATTGCCTTTTTTTAAATGTTTGCTTTAGTAACCCTCCCACCTCGGGGTCTCAGGACTGAAAGGCAGGAAAAAAGGGCTTGTTGACCTGATGTTAACCTTCAGCTGTCAGCCATTCAGCTCCATGATCCTCACATGCCGCTGCTTAATCCAGGAGGAAAAAAAGCACAAAGCCTGCCCAGAGCCTGTGCCATCTCATTAATGCTTGGCTTAGGCAAGATTTCTCTCCTGCACAGGGGGTGCAGCAGCTCCAGTTCAAACAGCTCTCCTCTGCTATGGCCTTCCCAGGATGTCCAGGACAGGGGTTTGCTATAGCTTCTGCAGTGCTGTGCTTCATGGGTGGGACCCTTGAGCTGGCAAAATATAATTCAGGCAGAGACACCGGCATGTTTTGGATTCATGAGAACTTGAAAAGACTCTCTGTGAGGTTGCAAGGTCCTTCTCTGTGCCAGGGCGAGCTGGTTCCCAACAGGCACAAGACACAGACCCAACACAAGTTTGGCTGCTGCCTGGCACCTCTTAGTGAGGCTGGTGATCCCACAAGGCCATAAAAGCCAGGCTGCAGTTTCTGGTGTAATGTCACATCCCACATCCACATCATGTGTACTTGGAGGAAGGTCACAGGGATGGTTGAGGAAGAAATAATACGGGAGGGACAAGGAGCACATGGGCATTTTGACCCACAGCCAGCCATCTACTGCCCCCAGACCCTTGTGGCTTTCACTTGATTAAACATGAAAGCTCTGTGGTTGCCTGAGCTGGCAAATATGGTTCAGCACAACTGAAGTTGGCAGGGAGACCTGCTGCCCTGGGCTTGGCATGGGGCTGGCAAAGGTTTCCTCTTCCCATCTGGGAGCTGGCAAGAGTGTGTTCCCATCTGACAAGCGGGTGGGAGGAGGAAGGTGGGTGGCTCTATGCTGACTGATACTGATGTGAGCAGTGTGCTTTTGGTGGTGCAGGAACACGGTCCTGGCCATGGGCTGAGTGGGATCACATGAGCTTGGAGCTGGAGCTTGAACCGTGTGAGAGATGGATGATCCTCTGAAGACATGGTGGGATTCTGCAGTGGGAGGACCTCTGTTCTAAGTATAACAAGTCACACTTTAGAAATAAGTTGGTTGAGGCTGTGGCTGAGTTTCTTTGATGTAGGCTGAGGACACACACTACAGGGAGAAATCACTCAGTGTTCTGCTTTCCTGTTGAAAAACTGTAGGACAGCTCTGATCCTGGGACAAGGCTGGGATCCATGGGGCTGTTTAGCCATGAGGAAGTAGAAATTCCTGCACTAAGCCAGATCAAGGGGCTGAATTACTGAGCATCCTGAGGCTTCAGGGAGAAGTAGGTGCTCCCAAGGGCATGTTGGTTAGCACTCCCTCGATTCTCACCCCTTGTCATTGCCTCCAGTAGTGAGGTCTACATGGGCAGAGTGTGGCCCTTATGTCCCCTCACCATTTGCTACTAGCACAGGTCAAGAGTGCAGTCCCACAGGCTTCCAAAACAGCATTTGTCTACATTTATTCATCCAGGCTATTTTTTCTCCATCAGCTGGTCTAATCTTTTCTTGAACTCATGCAAATACTCACAGCTGACAGCATCCTTGGGCAAGGAGTTCCCCAGGTCTGATCCCACCACACAAGAACCTATGTGCTCTGATTTAGCCCCAGTTTTTGCACTGGGAAGAGGCAGCAAGGCCAATCACTGTGAGCCTTCTTTGGGCCACACCTGACTTTGTAGCCCTCTACCATAACCTCTCCAGCCATGTCTTTTCCAGACTGAGAAGTCCTGATGTCCACAAGTCCTTGCTTGCAGGCAGGCTCCTCCAGAGCTTTGATCCTCTTTCATCCCCTTCTCTGTGTTACCCTATTACATTTTGGATTGGAGGCTTCAAAGAGGTGCCTTTTGGGGCACAGGTCAGTGCAGTGGCTTGGCAGGCATGCCTGCCCCACAGGTCTTGCTCCCTCCAGATGCTGCTGTTTCTTGGCCACAGGCTGTGCCAGCTCCTGTGATCCAGCTTGCTTAAGTAATTGGCAGTGCATACCATGCATAACCAGCTCGGAGTTTGTGTTGGTTTTATTTTGATCCAGGGCTCTTTCTCTTCTGGAAGGGTAGAGGTGTCATTTGGGTGTTTTTATGAGTGTTGGGTCTCTCTCCAGACTGAAAATCCATCCTCCCAGCATGAAATCTGCTTGGTTTTCCTGCAGGGACCCCATGGTGTGTAAGGGACTGTAGGTGAGAGCCTGGCATTGTCTGAGACCTAAAGGGAACACTTTTGGGGCTGTTCCAGCTCCTTTCCTTTGCTTTTATGCCAGGTAAAATGTATTTACATGATAACATAGAAAAGCAAAATAAGCAACCAAACATCACTGCGGTCAATTCACTCCCAGCCTATTTCATGCTGATAAGATTGTGAAGGACTCAAACTGGAACTTCAAACTTCTTTGAAGGCATTCAGCCAATTGCAAAGGTGAGAATCAACTGCACAGTTTGGGTCCTGAGATGAACTTTGCTGGAGGTGAGGCTGTAATGTGAATTTGTCATGTGAATCTGTCTTGAGGAATAATAACTCTTTATATTTTTTTATTGGTGTTTTTGCTACAGTTTTTCCTTCCTCCTGGCCCCACCACAAATCTGCTCTCACTCTAATCTTTTCTTTGGCAGCTAAAACTATTATCTTTATTGTTTCAGGGCTTGGCTTCTTCCTGTTAGATCTCCTAATTGGATTTTTACTCTCCGATCCATTTAGTCTCTCCTGTGCTTTCACTAAAACCCTTTAACCCTTTGGCACCAGTTTCACTAACCAGTTTCCCTTGAAGGTGCTCCTCTCCCCACACCACTCTGATTCACCTCCTCTCCCTGATTTTCACGGGGACAGCTTTCCTAAGCCATGGATGTCACCTCCAGTGTCACTGTCTGTACACAGTGTCATCACCACCTCCTTCACTCTGCAGGCTGCAAAGGCTCATTAGGTTTTAATCAAGAATAACCAAAACAACCCACATCACACTTTAAAAGGGAGTCTGAGGTCACCATAGAGCCAAAATCATCCAGAAATTACAACATTTCAGCTCTAGCTAGGAAAAGCCTGCTGCTTTGTCCAGATTCACCTCCCACCCAGGCCAGGTGCCAGTCCTGTGTTTCTGGCTGTGTCTTAAACAGTATTAGCAGCTACAAGAGAGGTGGAACAGCAGTAGGGCTGTGACACTTCTGGCACTGGGGTCACTTAACCCTTCCACTCCTCTTCATCCTCTATGCTGTTCACAAAACATGCTTTCTTCCACCTCCCATCAGTCTTGCTTCTTTGGCCTGCAAGCTCTGCTGGACAGGGCCTTGCCCATCAGAGTCTCCACTGGGGGCTTTGAGTGTGCCAGGAGTGACCTGACTGCACTGCAGGTGCCTTCTGTACAGCTGAAAGGACCTCTGTCCTCCATACCAGCAATGATCTCTGTCCTTGGGTACCCCACACCCAAGAAGGGGCCACTGGTTTCATGGCCTGAGCCATGCAGCTTCTCTCACAGGAGGAGGGTGGAGCTGAGACATTGGCATCTCACCACTGGTCTGCTTTTTCCATCAGGCCATGCAGTGATGCAGCCCTGTGATTTTTCAAGCAGCCAAGATCTTCACTTGTAACGTTTTTTGATATCAACTCAGGGCACAAGGAAGGAAGCTCCCCTCCAAGTCAGTCAAGCCTAGTGCAGGCAAGATGTTAAGTACAAAAGGAGATACAGAAGGAGGAAAAATGGGGAGAAGAGGTACCAACTCTACTTACTGTCTGCTCAACCCAGATCCAGCTGCCTGGCTCTTAACAGTTCTCAATGGACCCAGTTGCTCTCCTCCTTTCATTCTTTTTTTCCAGCCTTTTTACAACCTCAGTGCCTTTATGTTTATGTTGCTGGAGTGTGTTGCCATGGTTAAAGCTGTTATTCTCAGCAGGGTTTGCATCTCACCTGTGAGACAGATAGATATGGAGATGGAGACAGGCATGAATATGTGTGTTTACCCTCATGCTGGCCACATGGACAAACAATTCTGATGGGAAAGGAGAATTCCTCAGTGGGAATGGGGAGAGAGGGAGAATACCACCTTGGAGGAGTTTCTCCAAGGGATACATAGGCTAAGCCAAAAGCATGGGATAGAAGAGATGATCACCTGAGAGCAGGGGTGGGCAGAGATGGGCAAAGGTTTGTTGGAGGTGTTATTGGACTGAGAAAACACACAACTTTAAGTCAAGTCTATTTTAAGGGTGCAGTGTACATGTGGAAAGGTGAGGATCACAGTTCCCTCCCTGCACACTGTTCCCACACTGGCAGTGCCCACTCAACATTCCTCCTTAGCCCTGTCATTTTCCTTGGCTCTGGTTGCTCCAAGTGCTAAATGGGGTTTGCAAGTGTTATTTTTTAATTATTATTATTTTTTGAATGTGCTTATCAGATACATATTTTCTAAATTTTACTTTATTCTTATTCTTCTTTTATAATATTATTTATTCAATGTACAGGGAAAGTGAGAAACTAGTCTTTGGCACATTCCCATAGGTATTCTTGTCCAGAGAAAAACAATAACAAAACATTTGATTCTTAGACTTTTAGGATTTTTGGCTTTGATGTATCAAGCCATGATAATTTTATTGTTGTTCCTCAGGGAATGATTCAGAATAATAGATCTGCTGGGGAAGATGGACCAAGTTCCTGAGTTTTTTGGCTGATGTTATTATGCAAGTTTGAATTGATGGAACAGTTCTGAATTGCTTCACTCAAACACTCATTGAATGAAGAATTGAATCAATAGTTGCTGGGCTCTCTTCCAGCCCCTCCAGAAACAACGGATTTATTTCTCTCCTTCCACCAGCCCACCAGCTCTGATGGTGGCTAGCTGGGAATTTTGGGGAGTTCCCAAAGGAGTAACTGCTTGAAGGGAAATCACTCTGTGCTGCTGCATTTGGATAGGAGCCACTGGGTCAGCACGTGTGGTCTTGGGTGGCTGTGGCTGGACACTTGCACTGAACACAGGCAGAGCAGGAGAAGCAGGAAGGGGCAAAACTGAGCCCCTGGACCCTTTCTGCCCCGGACAGTTGACTGGTTTTGTCCACTCTGCCCCACCACCAGGTTAGTTTAGCACATTCCATTGCTATCCTGTAGCCTTGTAGCCTTGGTGCCTGATGACACTTGTAGTGATGTGATGGAGGAGGCTTCTGCCAGGCCCTCTTTCCTCTGTAACTCTTTCAGAGGTTCCATGGTCAGAGGTCCCCGCTGTCAGGATGGATGTCCACTGTCCAGAGACACAACTGCTCTGCTGACAGCTCAGTGCAGGACAGCTGTGCACAAGGGGACCCTGTGCTCCCTCCTGTGCTGGCAGTTGCAGTATCTTCAGCTCTTGAAGGAGCTGCTGAGTCCTGGAAGAGGGAGCTGAGCTCACTTATGCAATCCACCAGTGCTGCCCATGCCTGGACAAAATGTGTGGGGCTGGTCAGGGGTGGCTGCTAGCCAAGAAGTGAGGCCCAGGCTCTCTGGAGTATTTTGTTATCCTTTGATTCTGCCTGGAAGCAGGACTCCTCTCCCATCTAACATCAGGCACTTGGCTATGCCTGGCTATACCTGGCTCCTGCCTAAGCGGAGGAGGAAGATGGCACCTCCAGGGGCTGAGTCAGTCACCTGAGAGAGAAATCACTCTCAAATGAGATTTTTTCATTGAGCTGAAAATCTCCCTAGGTTACTAGGGCCCGAGATTAGCTCCCTGTGTTAAAGTCTGAGATAAGAGATGGTGAACTGGGGGCCTGGAAGTTCACTCCTGTCTCAGGTGAGGACCGAGTGGGCTGGGGATAAAGAGGAACGCTTCCAAATCATGTGCAAGAAGTGTAGAAATGGCTTTTTCTCCGTGAGAGAAATGCTGATAACAACCCCAGCTCAGTATTTCTGACAGCCTTATCCCCAAGCTTCACTGCTGGCCAGGGCTGCTATTTGCCTTTCTCATGAGTGTTGCTACACCATGGCAGTGCCCAAAGAGCTGAGTCTGACTGCCTTGTTCAGGCCTGGTAACCTGCTGTTAAAAGCACTGATAGGGATGTCCTTTCATACCCACCTGGCTTCACACTGACACACACCTGATCTCCTGCCACGTTGTCTGTGGGAAGGCTGCCAGAAATGTCAATGTTTTCAGCCTCCTGCCCTGTGTGTGGCAGTGGGGCTGCAGCCCTGCCTGACAGCTGACACCCTCCCCAAGCTTTGTAATTGGGGTGATGGAGCTAATGAGGGGGTGAAATCCATCCCATCACTTTCTGTGATTGTTATGCACCTTGTCCTCCCGCGTCGAGTCAGTGGAGAAATCTGGCCCCTGAGCCAAAAGAGGGGCATCTGTAACCATGGTCTAACCAGCACTGCTGGAGGCTTGGTCCTGAGAATGAGCAGAGCAACCTCAGAGCCACATGGACACCTCCCTGTGCGCTCGTCTGCTCTGTAAAGTCACCACAAATTAACTGCAGGTATGTCCTGAAAATTAATGAGTTCAAGACCTTTACAGCCTCACGTGGGCCATCTTCTGCAGAAGCAGTGTCCTTAATTAAATCACACCTCATTCTCGAGGAGCTTGAGCCCAAAGGCAAGGGAGGCAGTCAGGCTGCCTGGCGCTGCACTGGCAACGTGTGGGTCCACTGGGAAAAGGCTGCCACAGCTCATCCACATCCACCTGCAGGGCAGAGTGGGCTGAGGAGCCAGCCTGCATTCATTAATGGCTGGTGTGGGGTGGCAAGGAAGCCAGCCCAAATGCTGGCCACGGGAGTGGACAGCACCTCAGCAGCATGGCTAATTAATGGAGTGAAATGGGTGTTTGGGATGTGGTATAATGGAGAAGTGAGTCAGGCACAGCACCACATGTAGCTGATCCTATGGTTCCACCCTCAAGCATGCTCAGACCCCTCTTCAGGTCGTCCTCTCTTGTGAGCTGGCAAAACCTCAGTGGTCTTCTGGGGAGAATAAATGACAGGGAGCAGGGTTAGCAGAAACCAGGTACACTTAATCCCAGAGGCTCAGCATGTGGTCTGGGTGTGGAGGATGTTGTCCTACAACTTTGTCCTGTGATCAGGAAGGAGATCCACACGGATGCCTGGGTTGGAGGGTCTAGGGGGCTTGAGGGGAGAAGCTCTGCCAGAATACCTGGGTTGCTGTTATCTATCCCTCTTACCACCACCACCACCAAGGTGATGTGGATATCTCTCTTAAGAATCTGTGAAGGATCCTGGTGGGTTGGGAAGGGCCCTCTCTGGCTGTGGGGATTCAAAATGCACCAGTTCCGACTTCCAGGGCCTCAGGAAACAAGATGATGGCTGCATCTTTCACTCAGGTGTGCATCTTGGCAGCAGCTACACGTGTTTGAGCAGAGAAGCCAGCACCAAGGTGTTAAGGAAACTTTCCTGTCTGACCATTTGGGAGTGTGATGGCCAGAGTGCTTCCTGAATGGTCAGACGGGAAAGTTTCCCTAACAAAGGATGGACTGTTGGCATTGTGCACCTGAGTCCCCTGTGCTCATGAGGGGCTTAAGGCTCCAGTTCTGGGCTCTGTAAAAAACACCTTGCAGGGGCTGGCTGGGAGAAAAAAATGCCCCTTCGACTGCACCAAGCCAGAAAGCAGCCCTGGAGCCGTGGGTCTGCGGGCCTGCACCCACACTGCACCGTCTGGGGCAGAGCCGGGCAGGTGGAAGTGGCCGCTTTGGGGCACAAGGAGCACACAGCCGCTGCTGGGGAAGCTCCATCGCTCCCGAGCAAGAGGCGACCCGGGCGCAGGCTCTGCCTGGGGAGAGGTGACCACCGGGAGGTGGGCGGGAGCCGGGAGGTGGAGAAAGAGGACGTGCAGAAGAACCCAGGCTTGCGAAGGCAGTTCNCCCCTGCGGGGAGCTGCGCCCGCTGCGGGTGTCAGGCGGCCGCCGGCCGCGGCTCAGGCGGCACCTGTGCTCCCGCACGGACACGGCAGCGGAGGAGCTGCTTTCAGCTGGGAGTAGGGACGGGAAATTCCTGGTGTTTGCGGGGTTTGAAAGTGGAGTTTGGGGGAGGGATGCCGNGTGCTTCCTGAATGGTCAGACGGGAAAGTTTCCCTAACAAAGGATGGACTGTTGGCATTGTGCACCTGAGTCCCCTGTGCTCATGAGGGGCTTAAGGCTCCAGTTCTGGGCTCTGTAAAAAACACCTTGCAGGGGCTGGCTGGGAGAAAAAAATGCCCCTTCGACTGCACCAAGCCAGAAAGCAGCCCTGGAGCCGTGGGTCTGCGGGCCTGCACCCACACTGCACCGTCTGGGGCAGAGCCGGGCAGGTGGAAGTGGCCGCTTTGGGGCACAAGGAGCACACAGCCGCTGCTGGGGAAGCTCCATCGCTCCCGAGCAAGAGGCGACCCGGGCGCAGGCTCTGCCTGGGGAGAGGTGACCACCGGGAGGTGGGCGGGAGCCGGGAGGTGGAGAAAGAGGACGTGCAGAAGAACCCAGGCTTGCGAAGGCAGTTCTGGCAGTTGGGGAGAAGTGCTCTTTTCCCTTCCCTTCTCCACGGCTCTTTTGTTTTCCGCAGCCCAACAGAAGAGGCTTCCAGTAAGCGGCAGGGGTGGGGGCAGAGCCCACCCGCACAAAGGCAGCTCCCCACGGGCTCTGTGACCGCTGTCACGCTTTTTCGCTCAAATCAACGCCGGCACTGGATGACGTGGGGCTGGTGCTCCCCAGCCCCGGGGCTGATTGGTCCCAGCTCAGGTTTGAACGCCAAGGTGTCCTGGCAACGAGAAGCAGAGGAGCCAGACTTTCCCGTCCCCGCTCGGCGCTGGGAAGCGACAGGCATCGCGGGCTCGGAGCGGCGCGCAGGGCCGCTGTTCCTCCTCCAGGTACGCCGTGCGCCGCCCCGGCCGTGCCCGCGCCGCCGCCGGGCCCCTGCGGGGAGCTGCGCCC
>VZRX01017790.1:68215-84011 GCA_013398075.1 Notiomystis cincta | reverse complement strand
GGAGTCAAAGGGCTTTCCAACAGCTGGGCGGTCAGCTCTTGCCCCAAGCGGACGGAGCAAGTGATTTTGGCTAGTTTTGAATTCGCCTGATTAATCAAACTCACAAAAGCCCTGCGGGACACCCGGGGCTCTGAGATGTGCTAGAAGATGGATTTACATTGAAATGAAAGCGCTTTTCCTGCTGATAGAGAGCTGCTCTGCCTTTGCCTCAGCGCAGCCCACCTGCACGTCTGTCCCTCTGGAGCTGGGGGCTGAGGAGGGAAGGGCGCCCCAGGGCTCAGCCGTGCGCAGGAAAGCAAAGGGCATTGCAGGGGCGTGCTGTAAAGGAAAGGCTTTTTCCGCCACCTGGAAGATGGGAGCAGAAATGCGAGGAGCTGGCTGGGGGAAATGTTTGCCGGCACGGGGAGGCAGCACTCAGCACAGCCCTTTTTGTACCTGTCAAAACTAGCAGAGACATAGCTGTGAAAAGATGTGCCGGCCATTAATGACAGGGCACGTCCAAGCTGTCCAAGATGAGAAACCACCTCCACAGGGTAACAGCCGTCCTGGAGGGGCTTCCTGGCTCAGAGAGCTTGTGGAAGGGCTGGTGTCCTGCGTGGATTCAGTGGCACACACTGAAAAGCAGCGCCACGACTCAGGTATTGCTGCTGCAAGTGGGGGATGAAGAAAGATAACAATGCCAAAACTTTTTGGATCACAGTTTGTGTTCTTTATTAGAGCACAGGGCTGAGACCTGCCTGAACAATTCTTTCTCATAGACCCAAAGGCATAATGAGACTTGGAGATCTCTCCTAGTATCATGCTCATAGTAGAAGAGCAGTTCCTCAGCATCCCAGTGGCAGAGGGACATCACAAAATGAGCAGAGAGGGTTTTACTGGCAGCATGTTATCGCTGACCTGGATTCTCACTGATGACCTGGAGGGGTAAGATTAGCACAGTCAGCTTGTCCCAGGGCTGTGGGGGGATTAGAGAGAAGGAAAGGGTCATGCCTGTTACATACATCATTTTTCACTGTTTAAATGGGAATATGTAGCACAAGTTGTCAGTTAAAAAAAAAAATTATCCTGCATACTGAAGTGTTGCCAAAGTTCACAATCTTGGAGTGCTGGGCTTACAGCAGTAGAGGCTTTGCCTAGAAAACCCACTTACTACATCTGTGAGAATCAGTGATGCTTTTTGTATCTAAATGAAAGTTAAGAAAAAACATCTGTCTCATGCAGTAAGAGGTTTGACCCAGATGAACCTGAAAAAAAAAAAAAACTGAAAATTCACTAAAGGTGAATTAAACAAACTGGGTATTTTGATTATTTTTTTCAACAATCATGTTTTAAAACTGAGCAGCCTGGGACTGGATGATGTTCCAACTTGGACCAGGAGTTCTCCCTCCTGCAATTATAAAAAGACTCGTTCGAATAAGACTTGTTTCTCTGAAGGGTTAAGGCGAGTACATTCTTCAGGCTTTATTAAACCCATGAACAGTAATGTCAGTCTGCAACCCAAGAGAGGGGAAAACATACCCACACCTTGCAGGCCATAAACAGGAACAAATTCAGCTCACTCTGTATCTCCCCAGCAATTCAGCTGAGGCAGTTTATGAGCTGGGAACATTAGCCCCGTGAAGCAGGACTTTCCCAGATAGTCATTAAATAACTTGTTTTTCCTGGTATTTTATGGAATAAACAGTGCCTGTTGCTTCCTAATAGCATCTGCATTTGTTTGAGTGGGATTGTATTTTATGACAATCCTTCTGTTCAGTTTGCATGTTTGCAGTGACCCCAGCAAGCAATCACTCCATGGCTGGTAGTAAATTCACTCCCAGAGATTTAATGATGGTATTTACTGTAGGAGCTACCAGTTTTAGGGCTGTAGTGATTAGGGTGGGTTGATGGGACACAGGGCAGTTGGGTAATTGCTAGTGGTGAGCCAGTGAACTCCCAGGTAATTGCACCTTACCTGGAGAGGTGTGCTGGCATGAGCGGTGTTTTAAAGACAAAGCTGTGAGGAGTATAAAGGACAGTCATTGTCTCCACATGACAGCACTGAATCATGAACAGGAAATTATCCCTTCTCCTCACCAAGAAAAATAATCCATGCTCTGTTTTCTTTCCTGTTGCTTTCTTAAAGACAACTGGGGTAGGACTCGTGTGCCTGTCCGTCTGTGCCCCTTCCTTCTCTTGACACCCTTTAAACACTGTTGAGAAGTAGAGATGCTCTGCTTGAGGGCACCTACAATGTTGTGAAAATGGGTCTTGAGGGGAGGAAAGACAGACATCCTCACTGACTGACCTTGGGAATGCCTGGCATAGACCAAACCTCTGTTAGACACCAGAGAGGCCTGGTAACAGAGGGACACTGGCAAAGCTCACTGACCAGAAGGCTTCAGCATAAACTCAGATTTCCTCCATGGATGTGAGGTCCAAGCTATCCTGGTTCCTAGGACAGCAGACATCATTAATGATGTTATTAAAGGGAGACAGTAATTTTACTTTTAATGAATGTGGGATCTACATAAGTTGGTGCGGTCACTCACTAGAGCCCCGTTGGCCTTTGGGCAAGATTTCTCAAGTCCCAGCCATTTCCATGTGTGTATGGGCTCCTCAGGATATTACTCAGCCTGCATGTATGTGGATTTGGTAGTCCTCACCTGGCCCTAGTGTTTGAGATGTCTCCAGTGCTGCTCCAGGCTCCCCAGCGCCTGCGGTCTCCAGCCTTGGCACTTTGTGTTTGTTTGTCCTGCATAGCCAGCAGTGGAGAAGCCAAAATTGCTTTGCCCTCCCTGCTCATGAAGGAGAGGGCTGGAGACTTGATCCCTGTAATTGCTGGCCTCTCCTACCCCAGAAAGGAGTAATCTCCAAAGCAATGGTGACACTGGAGCCCTCTGATGCTTCTTGATTCTTCATCAGCAGGTCCTGGAGGGCTTTAAGAAAGATGCTGTGTGCCTCATGTCTATTTTGTATCTGGTAGGGTGGAAGAAAAGCAAGGGGCAGAGCCTTGACACACCAGGACAGGAGTAGAGCAAATGGCAGGTTTAGGTAGGGGCAAAGGGACTGATGAAGCAAAGGGGCTGACAGTGGTGATCTCACCTCACCCAAGGGAGGTGCTCCTCCGTGGGTCTGGTACCAAGAATGCTCTGGTTGGGTGGCTCTTTATCTGCTAGAAGCTTTTAATTTTGTCTTGTGATTAAAAGACAAAGATGGGGAGTGTGTCTCTTCTCTCTGTCTTAATGAGCTTTCCTCTCCCTCTGTAGCAAGAGAGGAAGATTGCAGCAAAACCAGCAAAACAAACACCAGTTCCACTGATGGGGAGAAAATAAGTAGTTTGTGAGCTCAGAACCTCCCAGGGAGAGGGACTGCTCTTGGTCCAGCAATGATTTAGCAGTTTAGCAAGTCAGAAGTGCCGACAACAAAGCTGTGGCAAAGTTATCAATATATTAAGAATTTTGGGCAATTGGACCAGGTATTTCCAGGTACAAGCTGACAGAAATGATAGAGCTGGTCCAGACTGCTGAAGCTCCATTGACATGCCTGGAGCTACTCTACTCTTATGGCTAGTGATGGGAAAAGGAGTTTAAGCTGTTCTCATTCTGCAGCCTGATCCAAGCACTCGCTGCTCCACCTTTTTCTTTGTTGGCATGATCATTTCTCCAACTGCTCGATGCAGAGGCATTGGTCTGGCAGGAAAGAAAACCGAAATGTTTTCTCCCCTGGGAATTTTCTACACCTGTACAAGTCCTTGATCGAGTTCTCTGCACCAAGAGTAGCAGGCACGATGAAGAGGGGACTGCAGGCTGTCAGCCCACCACTACCTGCTGGAGCTTGGGTGAATCCTTTCCCTTCTCTTACCTGTGGTACTCTTAAGGGAAACGTGCTGATCATGGGTTTACAAACCACTGCCAGATGTTTGAAATGATGTAGTTTAGTCATCCAGGACCACTCAGTCCAGTGTGTGTGACCTGAAGGAAATCTCTTCAATTTGCTCTCTGGTACCAAGATGACCACCAGGCTTCCCAGTACCAGTTTTGAACCTGAACGTAGTGAGGTACAGGCAAAGATCAGAGCATGAGATTCAGCGGCAGGAACTGCTGAGTGTTGATGCTGGGTCTGCTGCCAACTCTTTTTGCTCTGGGGCAACTTATTTAGCTTTCCTTTTCCCCTCCTGATCCCCTTCCATCCTCTGTCCAAATCCTTTGTCACACAAGGGTTGGGAAGAAGCTTGCAAAACATCTGCCGAAGTGCTTTGAAGACAGAAAGCAGAATGCACAAATGATAAGTTGTATGGGCAATATAAACAAACCTGCCTGTGTGTTTCCCAGGCTAAATGAGGAAGGAGGAGGGGTTAACTGGTGGGTGGCACCCATGTCCTAATTACAAGGCTTGTCTCTGGATCCCTTGGTGTGAAGTATCCTCATGGCTGAAAAACAGCTGATAGAGTCACACCTGAGCAGAGGTAGGGGAGGAAAAACTTGTCACACAAGTGGACCAGGGTTGGTGGAAATTTCCTCTGGGAGGAAGGGGGTAAGTGGTGGTACCAGCAGTGGGTTTGAGATGGTCTTCTGGACCACCTCCAGACCTACTGGTCCTGCTGTACCTCCTCTTTTTTCTTGTCTGGTGTGTTTTTCCAGGTGGTTGCTGTATGGTCTTGAGGGTCCTGTGAGATCTAGGAAAGTCCTTCCTGTAGCTGCCATTAGACCCTGTTTATCCTCTCTGACACCTGATTCAGGAGGATAACTTCTGGCATTTTAGTACTGTCTTTGTCCCACCCCAGTTTGCCAACTCAAAAAGCAGCACAGCCCCAAGGTTTAAGATTGAATAATTAAATTGTGAGTGTGCTTTGCTTTCTGAACCTTTCTAGCTTTTCAGGCTCACATCTCTAACATGTCTTTGCAACAGTGGGAGTTGAAACCTGATGGTGCATGTGTATGTGCTAAGAAAAGTGAGATATCCACACAAACAGCTACTGTTGAGGAAACAAGAAAGACAGCAGATGCCATGAGGGCTGATGGACCTTCCAAGCTTAGCCCCAGACAGGTGTCTTGGGCCTCTTCCACAACACCTGTGGTTCCCTCCTTACTGCTGCTTTTTGTATTTCACTTGTGCTTATAACCTTGCCCTAAATCTGGGTTATTCTTGCAGGTGTAGCACACTCTGAAGAGCACCTGGAATAGGTCTGCAGGTTTGGCCCCTTGTTTTGGCCAAGCAATTTCTGCATGGGCAGGGAAGTGCAGGTTTAGCAGCCTGGGACCAGGGAAAGCGATTGCAATTCACGCCTCTGCCTTTGCTGCTTTGTAGCTTGGGCAAAAATCAGTCCAGATGGGACCAGTTGCATGAGGACAAATAAGTGTCTGAAGATGCAGGCTGATATCTGCAAGCTGTCTGTTTTGCATTTAAGCTGCATCTGAGAGTCTTGTTTCATGTTTGGGAAACAGGAAGAAGTATTTTTTTATCTCTCCTTTTGTTACTGTTCTCCAGCCTGAAAGCTGCTGGGGTAGGAGATGTCCCCATCCATGTGCAGGTGCATGCTGCAGGCTCTGGTCTCAGCTGGAGACTTGTGTTGAACCACACTAAGCCAGCCCTGGAGCTGAGTGGCCGAGATGCTCTTTAAAGCCTGCAGAACTGCATGGAGTGGGAGGTATGTTTTTCCCCAATGAACATTTGATTCCTGCAGTACTATGGGAAAAGGGACATATCTGCACCACCTGGGTGTTCCTCCATCGCTTGCTGGGGCCGAGCAGCACCTGCTTCCAACCAGTGCTTTGCCTTGGAAGCCCCTGAGGGCTGCTGGATGTATCTGCTCCCTGTTTTCTCTCAGTTATTCTGCTTGTAACAACCTGGGAGATTATTGCCCCCACCTATCCAGTTTGCCAGACAGATGTGAGAGACGGCGATGGATATATCTGCTCTCAGATTAAAAAGCAGTTTAAAACACATCCCCTACCTCTGCCCTGTTAGCTTCCAAGTGCACTCTGGAAGAAATCCTTTATTTTATTTATTTTTTTTTTAACTCAGCCCTACCCTTTCCTGCAGTCTTCTTGTGCTGTTCTCTGCCTGGCAAAGGCCCAGCAGCAGCCCCCAGGCAATGTGGCACGTGTAGTGGAAATGACTTTGGCTGACTGGGATGCTTTTGCAGGGAGTCCAGGTGCTGTACTCAGTACAGTGGGGAGGAGACGACGCCTCCGGATGGAAGTTAGAGATCTCTTCCTCCTCCCTTCTTTCTCCTGAACCCAGCAATTCAGTGGTTGTGTCAGCATAACTAGATAGCATGGGGATAGAGAGAAGCTGGAGCCTCCACAGCACAAAGCAAAAGCCTCAGTTTGCTCACAGTTGCAGGAAACTCTTTGTCTCCTGGTGATAGAGAGAGAAAAGGAGCTGCATGAGGAGGACACCACAGGACAACTCCTTCAGGGGGAGTGTGGATGCTTTCTCCTCTGCATTGGACATTTGTATACAAGCTTGTCCTGCCCTGCTGTCTCTGCATGGGCAACCTTGCCCTTAGCATGGGTTTTCCTGGCTTTTCCCAGGGACCTTGAGAGCTGGTCATCCCCATACTGCCTTTCCAGGGCTTCTCATCCTGCCAGAGCCTATAACAGCCTGGACTGTGGTGCAGGTCTCATTCCTTTCCCCAGTTAGCCCTGCAACAGTGGCAGCAAGGCTGTGCTGGTCACTGCAGTCACATTAAAGGCTGGTAAACTGCCCTTTTGACGAGGTAGCTCTAAAGGTCTAAGGGCAGCAAGGCTCAAAAAAATACCTCCTCTCTTGGTAGGAGATGTGGGTGAGAAATTCTGTCTTGCTGCTGATGCTGTTGGGACAGGAATGCTGGGATGGCAGCCTTAGTGGGAGATGGCTCTGCCTGCATTAGTCATGGTGGTGGAGGGGAAACTTGTAACATAGAAATATAAATTGTATGTGTTCAATAGATAGATAAACATTACTTCTGCCAGCACTGTAAATCAGGCCTATCTCCCCACCTCCTCACAGATTTTACCAGCATAAGCTGGAATTTTCTGTGCAATATTTGTTTTTCATTACTAAGTCTTGAAGGAACTGTATTTTCAAGCAGCCAGTGACTTCTTTTTTCTAAAAAACTTTGTTTTCCCCTGAAGTCAGCTCAGAGCACCTGTCTCTTAGAAAACCAGGCCCCTTTAAGATGTCTCAGGCTGCTTTGAATCACTAATTGCTTCTGAATAGGCAGGCCAAATGTTTTATCACTTCAAACTCCCATAGCAATGCAAATCTATACAGCTGAGAAGCCTCTTTCCGTGCATGGGGGTGATGGGTAAAGATAAGGATTAAAAATAGAAACAAATTCAGCCCGGGGGTCCTCTTTGTTCCTCCCTGCCCTCGATGGGGTTGCCAGGGCTACATTTGTTCCCCTGCATCGTTTTTGGATGAGATCCAGTGCCCCTTGAATGCAAAGGCAAGAGGTACAGTGGCGGGAGAGGGCTGGATGAGCTCCTAGGTACATACATATTTCATCGCCTGTGCCAGGCTCTGTATTGTTTTCTCTCTCTGGTTTCACAAAGGTGGTGTTTTCTAAAACTCCTACTTGTTGAGGGTGACACAATCCAGGCTTCATCCCGTCTAAAGTATCTGGCTTTTCAGTTGTTTCCCACTCTGAATGGCAGCCAGGCATGTTTCCCATGCCTGGGGGGAAAAGGGGGAGTGCTTGGTAGGGAAACAGGACGGGCCAGAGTGCTGCTTGGAGGGGACTACAAGTGCTGTGACATGTCCCCCTCGGGGCTGCTGTGTGTGTTTGGGGCTGTGCAGGAGATGAGCAGCGCTTTGCAAAGCCTCACTGATACAGGGCTGGCCTGACTTCTTTAAGTAACCCACAGCCTGAAGGCAAATATTGACTGGTAAGAGGTGGAAAATCTCGGTGAGCAAGGGCAGTCCAAATCCTCCTTTTTGCTTAGGTCGCCTGTTATTAGAGCTGCCTGCTGTGTGCTGAGTACGGCTGTGCTCAAAAATTGCCAAGAGCTCAGCATTATGGAAGCAAAAGCCAATTTACTGACTTTCCAATAGAAAGGAAGATCCACGCTGAATGTGCATCTGTTGGAGATATTTCTGTTTCAGGCATGCCACTAACATACAAATGGAAAAGCGACTTTGTTTGCATGATTTATGTAGTTACTAGGAAAACCTGGCTTAAGAAGACTGTTACTTTGTAGTGTATTGGGTACTATTTATTCTCAGCAGAGTAGGTTGTAAAATCTATTTTCTATTCGGGTCCCCAAGCGAATTCCAGTTGACATTACCTAGCCTCTTTGGGTACTCTGGACATGGAGAGCAGATAAATATCCTGACAAATAACATCTTCATGTAAAATCGATAGCTAATAAGAAATCAGTCCCTTGAAGATTATAGCGATTTATCTTTAAAATTAAAATAAAGGCTGCAAAATTTTGTCAAAGAGGATGACAAAAAATCTCTGTTCTTCTTTGTTTAGGTATTATTTATGTGTTTCAGGTGCATATAGGACCCAGTTAGGACTTGATCAACTAAGGATAATTATTGTTATCTTCATTGTACTTTTAAAAGAGACAGCGGCTTTCCCACCAGACTGGGATTTCCAGGGAGGCACAGAGGAACTGGAATGATTTTAGGCCTTCAGTCCTGTTCTCCAAAGACCTTTGACTCAACAGGACTGAAACTCAGGCTTAAATCGTGCAGGGGTTTAAGTCTTCAGTGCTGGCTTCCACCCCAGGTGCAATTATCTTACTGAACTGGGGTCTTCATACATAACCCTGGTCTCCTAGCAGGGAAATTTTTTTTAAAAGAAAGATTTTGAGTAAATAATGGGCAATTAGGAACTAGAAAGCTTGCTTGTACTTCATGAGCTTGTGTGTAGAGGTGGTCTTGGATGTCCAAGTCAGTACCAAAAGCAATCCAGGCTGGGACTCTCCTTACTTCTGCCCAAGGTCCCCACTTGGGTACCAGCAGGGCACAGAGCTGGTGCAAGAGCCTGCTCTGCTCTGACACCTGGCAGCAGCAGAGCGAGGCGTGGGAGAGAACCTCCAGAGCTGCTGGTGTGAGAGGGCTGTGGGGCTGAAGGTGTGGGGCTGGTATGTAATGGGGGGCATTCTGAGAGCACAGCCTGGCAGGTGGCTTCTGAGGCATGGTGTTGGAAAAGCAAGAAGGGGCCAATGGGAATGGCACGGGTAGAGTGCAGGAAAAGGTGTCCTGAAGGGTGGAAGCTGTGCCAGGATCAGGTGCCTTCCCAGCTCGAAACTGGGAGCCCAGGCAGGGAAGGAGAGGGAATAGCTGGAGCAAGAACCAGAAAAACCTGCTCACACCAGCCCAGGATTCACATTACTCACACTGCTTTAAAACAAGTCAGGTTCGCTTTGGTTTCCAGGCAAAGATGGCCAAAGCGCCTAAGGACTGTTTTCAGCTCAGCTTAGAGCAGTTCGAGCTCCTGTGTGCCTGCTCACTGTGTCACTGCCCCCCTGCCCTCCTACCCCTCCCCAGTGCAAGGGATTGAAGCCTTCCTAAGCAAAGGCTGGGCTAGAGGCACACACAAGGACGTGTTTCCCAGCCCACCTGAGGGGTGGTAACCGTGCGTGGTGAGATCACATCTCGGCACTCTCACCTCCTGACCTGCCACAAGCTTTTGGAGCTCACACAGCAAGTCTGCTGCTTGAAGCTGGATGGGAGACTGCATCTGGGGATGCTCCCCATTGCAAAGGAAGAGTGGCCTGTCTCCCCCAGATGTCACCAGAGGTGAGAAGCTCATGGCAGTGGTGCGAGCTGTCCTGCTGCAGGTCTCATCCACAAGCCCCAGGGTCAGCCTCCCATGATTTATCAGGTTATTATCATCAACTTCAACTGGGTGTGAGTAGCAAAGATGAAACCACATTTTTGTTGGGAAGAAGGAGGGGAAAAGGAGCTAACAGAGTTAGAAATCAGATTGTCAGAGGCTAATGGCTGTGTCTGCTTATTAGGCAGCAATAACAGTAATTTACCTTTGAATCGCAATAATTCATCATAATGCTTTCCACCTACCTCATGAACCCTTGCTGCTTATCTCACTCCTCTTGTTCAGGGATCTGAAAGCATTTCATAAACATTAATTAATTATTCCTCCACACCCCTGGAAGCAAAGTAAACATTATCCCAATTTTGCAGCTCGAGAAGCTGAGCTCACCTAAAGAGATAATAACTGAGCAGGGGTGCAGGAGCCCAGAGAGCAGGCCCCTATCCCAGCTTCAACCACAAGCACCTTTCTGCAGAGTGCTCTGCAATGTAGGTATTGGGGGCATGATCCAGGGTAATCCAGCCCTTCATCCGTGCATTTTCAGATGGCAGGAGAGGTGTAAAAAGGGTGAGTGTTGCTCCTGCCTTGGAGATGCCTCACACTTATCGCTATCTCATCACCTTCAAGCCTCCACCACAGGGACCAGGCACTTGCCAGTGTGTGAAGCACCTGCCATTATTCACAGTAGGACTCTCCCTTTTTTTAATGACTATGTTAATGACCCTAATCTGTCGGTTCAATGTGGTTAATCCCACAGCTCTGGGGACGAGTAGTTCAGAGACTTTCCTCTCCTGTCTTCTCTCTCCTCACTTTGCATCCTAATGCTTCAGCACTGGGATGAGCTGGTGAGACCTGTGCAAAGCAGAAGGCACATCCCCCTGTCCTGGCTCGAAAGTCGGTAAATATCCTGGAGTAAACATCCAGGATACCACAGTTAAAATCAGGCCATCTCTCTGCAATGTCCCAGTTCAGGGATGTGACATGTGAGCAACATCCTGAAAGAAGATGCTTGACGTTAAACCTGTGCTCAGGTGCTTTGAAGGATCTCAGCCCTTGAGGAAGAGGGAGCCTGCAACCCTGGATGTGGTGTGTGACAAAGATGTAAATTAAGGGGAGGATGTCCCCTGCAAATAATGAGCCTTGGCAGTGGAGGGGAGGATGAGACACCAAAGATCCATGCCAGGCCAGCCTGTTGGGAAGGGGAATTTCTTTCTTCCCCTGAAACCAACAGTTGACTTTTGGAAGCCAGATGGGTTCCAGCATCAGAGCAGGAGGAGGGTCGTGTTCCATGGACAAGTCACGGTGGATTACATGTAAATGAATCTGCAGTGTGATGGACAAATGGGATCAGTGCCGGGAACCCCAGCTCCGTGTGGGGGATGGATTAGTGACGGGTCCTGGTGCATTTGCAGGCAGGGAGGGAGTGAATGGCAAGGCAGGGAGGTTTCCAGCATTGCCCTGCCTGTAGCACTGAACGAAAGAGACATCTCTGGGCTCAAAGAAGAGAGGTCAAGCCTAGATAAACACCAGCTTGGTCTCCCATCAGAAAAGCACTGAGGCATGAAGAAAAACTTTAACAGCTGCAATGCTGCTTTTGAACCTCCCAGTAAAAGGGAGGGTCAGGAGGTCAAAACTTTCAATGCCTCTGGGAAGAAGAGGACTTTTCCCCACAAGCCTTTGAAAAACCGAACTAAATTAGCATGACCACACTGCTAAATGCTTGGGAAACCCGAACGGCTCGGGTCACAGGCTACCCGAGCAGCAGAATGGCAAAGAGCTGTTGCATTCCCATACTCAACAGCCATAATTAATGAGGCTATTTCCTAGGCTAAAAGCAGGTCTTCTGCCCAGCACCTGGATGGAAAACAAAACCTCGTGGGATGTGCCCTGGGCATCTTTTCTTCTCCTGATACTGTTGCCTTTTCCCCTTTCTGTTTCTCCCATGCATTTTCTCTCTCTCACTTCCATCCACCATTGTCCCAGCTGTTTTTTCCTCCTCTGCTCCCAGTGCCACACAGCTCAACTCGCTGTTTGAAGTGGGGAATGACAATGAAGTTGTAATGATCCAGCCATGCTCTCCCCTGGGGGTGCTGAATGGGAATGCAGGAGCTCCAACCTAACTAAATCACATTTTTTCCTACTTTTTGTTGCAAAAGGGATATATAAGAGCCCTGCTCCTCATTTTGAGTGATTCACTTCCACTTTGAAGGTAGATTTTGCTTGTTCGGACCTTTTGCAAGAGCAGTTCTAGCAAAGACCAGGCAGTGCAGACTTCTGGAGGATGTAGAGATCTAGAATTTTTGGCTCTGACTCTGTCATGGGGTTTATGTTAATCTTGTACCATGAGTGTTCTGGGCACCACTTTTTGTGAGACCCTTTGCAGCTCTCCCTTCACAGCTCCCACCACCAGAGGGGTGGAAAGCAGAGAGGCACGAGCAGACCTTGCAGTGGCTGTCAATGCTTTTGGGAAAGGGCTGTGTGCCTACACAGGGCAACCCAAAGCCATGAGACCAGTGCAGCCAAAAAGTTTACTGATGCAGACTGCAGCCCTGCAGGCTGCTGGAGAGCATCCCCATTCCTTGCAGCCACAGGAGACAAGTGCTCAGCAACTTTTCCAGGCTTGCTGCAGAAGCGGAAGGAAGAGTCCCTTGAATAAAGCAGGAGGACAGGAAATATATCACATTGCAGAGGCCAGAAGGGCTGTCCTTGAAGGAGAACAGCTCATCTACCCACCAGACCGAGGTCTCTCCTCCCTGCAAGCCCTAGCCCAAGCAGGGTTGTGGGTGGAAATGAGGAGGTACAGTCTGTAGTGCCCTGGCTGTCAGCTGCAGGGCTCTGCAGTGCCAAGCCCCGATTTGGCTTTCCTGTGATGCTGCAGGATCTTTTCTGTCTCATGTCTCTTGTTGTCCTAGAAACAGAGGAAAAAATTCTTCCAGAGAAGCCCTTTTGTTACACTTGAGGCAGCATCTTCTGTCTCTCACCAAAACAGTGTATGGTCACAAAATAAAACCCTTCCTAGAAAATATATGGCAAGCTCAAAATCTTCCAAAGAAACCTGGAAAAACCCTCCAAACTTTCCACAAGCCCTAAGAGAACTGAAAGGGTCAATGGGCACTTTGTAACACTGCTACAAATGTGTATTGAGCAACAGAAGGCAGTACTCTTGAGTGTATATACATGGTTTTTTATAGATGTAATTATATGTTTAATTTATACATATTGTTGAGAGAGAGAGGTCCTCAAATCTAGCTTTGGATTACAGCTTTTGAGGTAGAGGGTGTCTGCTGGAAGGGAAAGTCAACATGCCAAATGGTACTGGCCACTTTTCTCTCCTGGTGCCAGGGCTTCCCTAAAAATGCTGGGATTTTGGGGGTTATTGTCTTTGAAAGGGAAACTCATCTTCTGGGGAAAATGTGCCCTTCTGTGTGCTCAGCCAGGCAAGGGATGCACTGGGTAACTTCTCTGAGGCACATGAAATGTTGTAGCTGTGGCAGGAAAGGACAGTGACTGACAAATTTCCTGGAGGCACATTCCCAAGGACTCAAGGAGCCCATGGTAAGGGGAGAAGGAGAGGAAAACAGGCAGGAAGGTTTGACAGCCACGATGCTGACCACACCAGCTCCTGTGGAGACCTGGGGGTGTGGAGTACCTATTAAACTCTGGCTTCTCACTCTTTCCTTTTAGAAATGGGCCTGAAAAATAAACTTTCCTCTATGTTCTCCTCCCAGCCAGAGGGTTTTGGGTTTGTGCCAAAAGCCAGATCCCAGCAGCTCTGCAGATTCTGGTGCCTCAAATACCCATTTTCCCCTCATCCCCCACGCTGACCACAGACTGTAGCATGGACTAACACGGCTGGGCTTGAGCTGGCTTGGGTGGCTGTCCCAAGGAGGATGTGCTCTGCTAGGAGAGGCTCTAGCTGGTGACCTGCTTCTCAGCCACAGTACTTTTGTACTCAGGAGGAGAGGTTTGTGCAAACATATAAGAAGCCCCAGAACCAGGACACTTCTTGTTGTGCTCCTGAGCACAGCAGCGAGACAGCATCATCTTCTCTGGGGAAACTCAGAGAGGATTGCTATCTCATCTGCTGCTGGAGAGACCAAAGGACCTGCTTGGTTATGATTCAGCTGCTCAGGATGCTGAGGCAGCATCGCTCTCCTCCCTAAAGTAGCCCAGCTGCTCAGTGTACAACGAGCACGTGGCTTTTCCAAACTCTAAGATACACCTGTAGAAAACCCAGCGAGGAACCAGTGAGCACAAACCCAGAAATCAGCTCAGTCACTATTCCTGGTCAGTCCCCAACATGGCCTCAGCATCACAGGAGCTTTAAGAATAAACCTGAAGGTGGGCTGAGACAGAGCTATGGCTGGAGGAGATGGTCCATGAGCCAGTCTGGAAAAGTTTACCAGTGTGAAACTACACATTGGACATTTTTATCCATCTTAGTTGATGGAAGGTGTGGAGAATTCTTTGTAGGGTGAGGAATCAAGGGATCACACAGACATGCAAGTCAGAGTTAGTTTATTTATTTTTCACAGTAATAATTTTACAAGTGAAAAGAGATTTCCAATCCTTTTACAACCTGCTAAAGTCAGAAAGATTTAAAACTCAAAATCTGCTTTGTGAAAGGAAGACAACCATCCTTGCTTGTGGCAAATGAACCTCTGCTCAGCTCGTGTCCGATTGGGATCTCAGAAGAGTATCCAACCTATTAAATAAGATATGTATCTCCTGAGAACAGCCTTTGTTGTTTTCTTTTATAGATCTTTGTTCCTCCTGTGCTGTAAGGTCTCCAGGGCATGGCCTGTGTTACAGACTGCCAGCTGTACTATCTGATTTTAGGAGATGGTAATTATGAGGAATATGTCGGAACAACAGAAAACTTCATTTAAAAACCCAATTAAAGCTGCCAAGTGACAGCTATGTACTTTTGTGTTGCATCACCTCCTAATCCCAGCAGCTTCAGTGTGCAGAAGGGAGTAGTTAAGGATATCATAAACCTTAGATAAGGATATCATAAGGCCCACATGAGATGGGGATTTTTCTGACTATAAGTTAAAATTAGCACACATTTTGTGGTGGAGCAGCAAACCTGAGATCTGTTTTGGAGCAGTCTCCTCAGGATCTGGGGTCTGATGGGTGGGTTATCCTTTCTTCTGAGTAGTAGGACATTTCACTAGACATTCTGGATAAAGAAATAGAAAGGTGACTGTGTGACTGGCACAAGGGTTGGACCAGCAAAGGCCTTGCTGGAGTACCTTCAGCAGTAGAGACCTCGAGGATGGGAGCTGATGCTACCACAGCCATGCCCATTGCTTGGGGGGCCACGGAGGAAGGACATTGGCATGCAGGGTGGGGGAGCTTTCCGGTGGGTTTTTGAGAGGTAGGATGGGAAAAGCTGACAGAGGGAGGAGGTGAGAAGTTTCCAAAGCCTCCAGCATGGCAGCAGACACCTGCTTCTTCCAAAACCGGTTGAACCTGTCTCCCTGCAGTCAGCTCCCTGCGGTTTGAGGGCGTTCTAAGCCCCCGGCCGGCTGAAGGGCACGGGGCTCGAGGGCTGCACCCTCCTCGTGTGCCAGACCAGGTTCTTCCTCTCCGAAAAGAGGTTGTTGTCTCTCTTCTACTCGGGGACTTGCTGGGGCAGGTGGAGGTCTGGGCCCTGTTGTCGGACAGGCTGAGCATTTCCAGGTGGGAATGAGCCCGCCCATGTGGCCCCACAGAGCCAGGAGTCAGGGAGAGAGAAGCACAGGGTGGCTTTGCCTGGTTTCTTTTTAGGAAAGGAGATTTTAAGTCTTCTGTTAAAAAACATGATAATGCTTTCTGATTTTTTTTAAAGATAATTTAATAGCCTTTTCAAATAAAAGGAGAATTCAATACTTTTTTAAAAGTTTTTTAAAGGGTTTTATTTTTATTGGAAAGTTTTTAAGACTTTAGGGGAAAATGTAGAATTTATGAGTTCTTAAAAAAAAAACAACCAAACAGGAGAATTTAAGACTTTATTTTAAAAGGACAATTTTAATTTATTGGTTTTTTTAGAGAGGTTTTATG
>VZRX01017790.1:45253-68207 GCA_013398075.1 Notiomystis cincta | reverse complement strand
GCGGGGCCGCTGGCCCCGGGTGTCCGCGGAAAGAGCCGTCCCCGGGGCAGCCGGCGCCTCGCCCGCCTGGCAGGGCCCACCGGGGCGGGGGGCAGCCCCAGGGGGCTGCAAAGTGGGGCAGCGGCGGCGAGCAGCTGGCTTGGGGTAGGGCGCCGCAGTAAGCCCGGATCCCCTAAGGAGAGCCCGGGCTGGGGTTACTGGGAGCGGTGATCGGCGCTGTGAGACCCCGAGCCTCGCTGCCACCTGCCCGGTGCTGTGCCGGTGGTGTCCCGGTCGGTCGAGTACCGGGTGGCTTTGCCTCCCACCTGCCCGAGGCACCGGGAGCCGGCACCGGCGTGCCCAGCCAGCAGCTCCGGCCGCCAGCACGGTGTGCCCAGGCCCCGCTGGCCGGAGCAGCACCGCGGCCCCAGCGGCGCGGCAAACGCTGTCCAGAGCCCCCAGCGGAGGAGCCGAGGCGGCGGCGGGGTCTCAGCTGCCCGTGCCAGGAGCCTCCTCCCCTCGCATCTGTAGAGCAAACCCGCGCGTCCTTTCTCCCTTCAGAGACGTCTCCGTCTCCCCGAGGAGAGGGGTTAAATTCCTCGATAAGAGCCAGGCTCCAGCCGCATACTTCTGATGCCTTCTGTGAACTCTGCCGGCAGGTTGGCAGGTTGTTTCGTAACTCCACTTGTGGCCTGCTGCGGGGAGGAAGGGGAGGGGGGACGGGACACCAAACTCCTCTCCTGGTTTTTTCTCTGCCCTGCAACAGCGCTTTGTTATCGCTGTTAAAAACCCGAACGTGGGTCGTACAGAAGGAAGGGTCACAGCCGTGCACCTCTCACTCCCAGTGGCTGCCTTAGGCACAGCCCAGGGCACTGCCCTTGGGATGGCTGATTTCAGGAGAAATTAGGCGGAAACGGGTGAGAAACGGTCGAGAGAGGCGAGACGGGAGCTTTGGCCGCTCGCCGCCGAGAGCCGGGGCCGGCTCGCCGGGATGCCGGTGCTAACGGCGCGCTCCCGGGCCCGGGCCCCGTGCTCTGCCGGGACTTGCCGGGCAGGCACCGGGAGCGTGTGTGAGCACGAACGGCAGAGCTCCGCTGTCAAATGGCGGGGCCCTGGCGGCCGCCGGAACGGGGCAGCAGCGGTGCTGCGCACACACCTGTCGGCTCAGCTCGAGGGGCGGCTCTGTGCGGAGCTGCGCTCCCCACGAGGCAGGAATTGCAGCTTTCTTGGGGAGAGGAGGGCAAACCGTGTGCACATGCTGTATCTGCAGTGGGTAGGAGTGGGAAGCGTTTTCCCAACGCTGCTTGCTTTCCTTATCAGGCAGTGCCGGTGGTGCCTTCTCAGGAAGGGGCTGTGGGGAAGGGGGGATGTTCTTACCTTCTGCTGGTACCGTTGGAATGCCAGGAATCCTCCCACATCCCAGTTATCTGCTGGGGGAGCCTGAGCCCGGCGCCTGGACTCCCTCTCGGCATATCTCTGCGGGCTTCCCCATGCCCTCTTGAAAGAAATGGCATGGAAATTCAGAAGCTCCCCCAAGTGCACGCATTTTCCTGAATCTTTTCTTCCACCATGTCGTACGAAGTTGTGAGGCCAGGGAGAGCTGCTTGCAGCACCTGTGGATGCCCAGCACTCACAGCACTGAGCACTGCAGTTCTGGGGATCCTGCACTGTTTCCTAGCGAGGGCATGCCAGTTGCTCTAAAATATAAAACTCTTTGCAAACGAGTGTGAAAGGGACATGGGAATTAGTTCTACCCAGGTCTTAAAGAGGCAGACCTGAGCAATAATCTGGCAGTGTGCATGTTGCCCACCTCCAGAGTGGAGATGTGTCCTGTGGTTGCCTTCACTGTCACCATGTGCTGCAGGGAAATACTCTTTGAGTGCATCTGCACTGGTTCATCCTTTCCATGTTTTTCAGCATCTCTGTACTGTCTTGTTCGTGTCATCTTCTATACGAAAAACCTCCAGTGGTGGCTCGGAATTGACCCAAGTCTGTGTTCTGTTGTTTCCCGTGTGCTGGGGAGGGAATGCTTTTGGACCAAATCCAGACAAAGGGTTAATCCTCCCTGGCTGGGAGGCAATGATGTGTGTGTGCCAAGCCTTCAGAGCAGAGTATTTTCTGGAGTCAGGCGAGGTTGGGTGCTGTGGTGAGCTGGGGAGAAATCCAGGTGCTGCTTTACAATGGGTTGATCTGTGCACAAGTTTAAATAAAGGCTTGTGGGACACTTTAAGTGTCAGCTCTGTGTGTATGCATTGTTTTCAAGAGCATCTTTTTAAAGGATGTTCTTCCATCTGTCCCAACTTGTCTATTCCCTTGTAAACCTCTTTATTCAAATTAAAGCTTAAGCGTGGCTCCACTGAAGGTTTTTAACAGAATCCTATTGTTGTAAAGGATTGTTAACAATTTTATGTCCTTCCATTTTTCAGATGCCAAGTCCAGGAGCTCCTAAAAGAGGCTGATTATCTGGCTTGTGGGCTGGAGTCAGCACTTTCTTGAGGGCTGGGGTGCTTCCAGCTGCCCCAGGCTAGTCATCTAGAATAACTTGTTGCTTAAAAAAAAAGAAAAAAAAAGGGGGAGGGTGCAGGGGGAAATAACCTGAAACACTTCTTAACCAAACACATAGGTGGAAACTTCAGGACAGTTGAGCCATGAAGTCTACTTTTGCTGCTGCTTCCTAATCCTCCTACAGCACACAGAACCTGCTGGAGCTCTTCATCTCAGGAGCCACATGCTCAACCCTTCCTGTGTCCCCTCAGGTGCCTCCTGCCTGACAGTGGAATGTCACAGTGCTCCCAACAGCCTTTTGGGGTCCAGAGCCTCCCATGGATGTCCTCCATGGTGTTAGACCTAGCATTGTGCTCCTGAGCACAGCAGGGACTCTGGAGGCACCTGGAGCATCCTGCAGGAGCGTAGCTGTGTTGGCAGAGAAGCCCAGCGAGTGGCAGCTTCCCCTTTGCTCCCTGTTCTTCCTGCCAACCCAGCTAAACCATTGGCACCCAGATGGTGTTGTGAAGCTGTCTGACAGGGAGAGCACTTGTAGGGTTCTTGCTGGTTTAATGATTCCTGCTGTGATCCTTGCTTTCCCCAGGAAACGTGAGTGTGCAGCAGGGAGCTGGTCTCTGCCTCTGGATGCTTGCCTGAGGCAGCTGGTGGTGTGCAGCAGGTTGGATAAACACCATAGGCATCTCTAGATAAGAATAAGGATGGGTTGTGTTGTGTTTTTTGGAGGCTTTGTGGTTGCTGTTTTCACTTGCCAATTTTTATTTTCTTTCCCCAGTTCTGGCAGTGTTTGGAGGTGTCAGCACTCCTTTCTGCTAAGAGCCAAACATACTTGTGGTGGGAATACTGGGTGGACCTCTTTGCATGTTGTGATCGGTGCTGGCTGGTTCCTGCAACACAAACACACACTCACTCTTCTCTGAGGAACAGCTGAATTGTCAGAAAGCAGCTCGTGGTCTCCCTGGGCTCTTGACCAGGATGACCAGGTCTTTGCTTGATGGTTTGTGCCTGTAGAAAGTTAGGTTTTTCCCAGGCTTGCTCTGAGGTCTTCTCTCCTTCCTCTTCTCCCTGTCCTGATTCCTCTGGGATGGGACTTTCTCAGGGCAGCTCGTCAAGTCCTCGAGGTCCCATCCCAAAGGAGTGGTTCTGTGAGGCTTTCCCTGGGCACAAGGATGTACCACATCATACCTGGTCCAAGGTATTCCCACTTGCCCACCATCAGTGGGGAAAAAAAAGCTGTGTCTGCATAGGTGTTTGTGCATAAAGGATTCCTGTAGTTGTTTGAGGGTTTTTCTTGGGTTTTTTTAAGACCTTTTCTATTGGCCTTTCTAGTCTTTTAAAAATCATGCAAACTCAGCATCATATGTTGGAAAAGGTCATTTGCTCTCCCACTCTGGAAGGGAAGCATCAGTGGGACCCAGGAGTGGAGGTGCTAGAAAATGGCTTTGAATCTTTGAGATGCTGCATAATGAGGACTAGCTGTCCCTCAAAACTGCTTCTCCTCAAGTATTTTTTGGAGAGCCTTAATGCAGTTTGGAGATTGCCTAGGCTGAGACATTGGATTTGGTCTTGTCCTCTTTGAATTCATTTGGCTTTTTAACGACCTGCTGGGAGTATAAGGAAGTTGGGCTAGGAAGTTCAGAAGTACTTATTTCCCCAAAGCAACCCCATGTGAGTATTAGCTGAGTGAGGATTAAGCACCTAAATGCTTCAGAAGAAACAACACATTTTTATTGAGTCTCCCACTCTGTGCAGGCAGGAGTGCTGGCCCAGGCCCCAGCACATGTTCCTATCCCATTTTGGCCCTTCAGGTATCACTAAGTGCTGGACCTGTGTATGGAGCAGGAGATGGAGCCCTTTGCTGGCATTAAAACCACTTCAGCCAAAGGTCCAGCAAGGCAGTTTGGGGGATTAGAGTTGGTCATGTGGCCATGATTTCCATCACTTGTTGTAGGACTGTGATTTGTACCCCTGGGTGGATGTCCCAGATGCACTTGCCTCTCCAGAGATAAGCTGTGATTTTAATGCTTTGAAGGGCTTATTGTCTCTGGGTGGGTTCAGGCAGTGATTGATAGCACCTCCACCTAATTAGTCATGTGCCAGGTACTATGAAAGCAGAGGCTTCTAAAGTACCCAAGGGTCTTATCAAAGGTTTCAGCCAGGATTCATTCTGAGTCTCTTGTTTATTTGTCTTTGTGTCTGAGCACGTGAGAGGAAGGAGCCTATTCAGCTCTCTGCAAAGGGTCATTAAAATCCTTTTTAATCCTGCAAAGTTATAAATAAATATCCATGACAGCATGCACCTGCATATTCATCTGTGCATCCTCTCCTCTGGACACCCAGCAGTGTGTCCTTGACGTGTGGCTGCTTTCTGAAGCGGGGAAGGAAACTGCAAGTAATTCTGGAAATGGAGAATAAAATCTGGAAGGTTTTTCCCTGGTTGTGCCTTTGCTAATTTGTTAATTATCTTCTCCTGTAGGAGGAGAACTGGAACGGAAAGAGGATTGCTGGTGGCTGACACCAGCACTTCTAAAGGAGGCTGGAAGGCGGGTTGGAGGGACAATATTTGTAGGTCATTTGGCTTTTTTATGTCCCTGGTCCTACTTGCAGGACAGCTACAGAGCCTGAATTTTCCTGTAATCCTATGGGGATGAAATTCTTGATTAATTTGATGGGAGATGGGGAGAGTGTCTGTCTCCACTTGCATTATAGGTGATCAAGGTTCATCTTGTCCTCTGGGCTGGGCAAGCATCTCAAGGAAGCTGCACTTGGTCGTTTCTGGCTCTTCTGTAGGCACTGGGAGAGAGACCTCATTGGCTGAGTTTTCCCCATTTTGGTCTTGCCCTTGAAGGTGGGGGGGAATGGAAGTTTTCTTCTTTGGCTAGAGGGGAGTATTTCCAAGGCTTGAGCAGGCTCTTCCCTCTCAAGATTCCTGCTGTGTTCTGCGTGGTGAGAAGGACAAGCTGTGTTCTGACTTGGGGAATGGACTGTGAGTAACAGCAGGGGAATGTTCACAAATTGCATTGTGCTTTCTCTGGTGACTGACTGCTGTGGAGCATGAACACAGCAGAGATTCTGGACCTGCTGGCATAAGAGTGCCCTGGTTGTGTTTGTGTGGATGCTTTGGCAAATACCCCTCGGAGTTTGCCTTTTAAGATCTGGACTGTGAGTCATCCCCTAAAGATGATGAACCTAATCTAGATCAGCCTAGAGCCCCAAGATACCTAGACCTAGTCTTGCTCCTGTACTGGGGGCAAAACTAGGTCCATCCTGGGCATGGCATCAGGGTGCATGCAACTGCACAAGAATAAAAAGAGTGTGGCAGTGCAAAAGCCTTTCCTCTTTCCCCTCTAATCTACGTGCCGTTGCTAATTTTACTTCTCCCCCTTGGGAAGAAACTACAGATTTACTTCCAGCTGCTTTCATGAAGTCACTCCTCTCTTGTGGGACCGGAGTGATGGCAGTGTTTACAGGAATAGCAGGTGCTGCTAATGGTTCCCTTGCAAACCTTTGTGTTTCGGGCAGGCTTTCCTAGCCAGCCCTGCCAGCTCTTCTCCCCCCCAGGGGCAGTAGCCATTAGTGCTGCAAGGGTGAAACACGATGCGTGAAGGTGCGAAAGATGATCCTTCCGCTTCCAGCCTGAAACGCTGTAACGTGAGTGTGTGCAGGAGGTGGAGGGGTGTTTTTGCTGCTTTTAATTTATAATGAGCTTTTGGTTGGTGGCTCATCTGTGGGGTGGACTGACTAGTAATCATCCCTAAAATGTCACTGCCTGTGATTCTTGTTGTTTCATATGACTCTCAATGCTGACCTGCCATGGCCACAAATCTTAATCTTAACTTGTCTAAGAGGGAGAAAAGGTTTCCCGGCTTCTTCACAGTGCTCCTTCTGAAGTTTCTGTGTGGGTCTGATGCTGTAGCAGACCCAAAAGCTTGGGTTAAAAGCTAGAAATCCTGTCGGGTGGGGATGGGAGAGAGCGAGTGTCTTTGACATCAGTCATGATGTGAGCGTCCCTCCCCTAAATCCCTGCCAAAGGCCATCACCCTGAGGACCGTCCCAGTCCTGCATCGCAGCCCTGGGCAGGATTTGTCCCTGACTCTTCCTGCCCTGCTTAACAGTGGCCAGGCTCCCCAGGCATGTTAGCATGGGTCTGTAATTTTTGGGAGGAAGTGGAGCAGAAAATCTCTAAGCCTCTGTTTTTCTCTTAATGGGGGGTTGCTGGTGTGGTGCTTATGGCTCTCCAGAAATCGGCCTCTTTGGGCAGTTCCTGCAAGATTGCAAGATCCTTGTGTGGGACATGTCCCCCTTGGATTGCCAGAGGATTTTGGTGGTGGTCTGTCACTTCTGGCTCTAGTCATGCTTTAGCTCTCAAGCATGCAAATGCCACAAGACATTGTTTTCCTTTTCTCCTTTAGTGCAAAAAGCCCTTGAAACACGGATGTAACTTTTGCTGATGCCAAGTGTGCATTATGCATTGTAGGATGCCCCCAGCAGAAGCTGCTTGCTGTTGAAAGGCAGCAGACCCTGGGGGGTGTTTGGGCTTGGGTCCATCCACACATCTCTGGTAAAAGTGCACCTTCAGGTTAAGTTACTGATTTTGGTAATTTGCTAGTTTTTAGGGCATTCTGTCAGGCACAACATGTCAGAATAGGGAGCTGGATGGGGGATGATGGGTGAACTGAGGATATGGGGTTATTATAGCCACCCCTAAATAAGCTGCTTGGGTGTGAATTAGAGCCCCATGCCTGCAGCTTCCTTGCTCCTGGGTGCTTGTGGATGCATTGCGTAAGAGCTGGTGGCTTCCGTAGGCCTGGGGGGTGAGAAGCGCTTGCACACCCTCCCTGTGACGGTGGAAGGCTGAAGAGCTGCCTCTCTGGGCTGTGACCACTCTGGTAGGACTCGTTTGTCACCTCTTGAGCTTGTTTAACCCCTGTCAACTCTTTGTGCCAGGCTGAAGTAACCCATTTGCTGCTCCAGTTTGGAGCTCTGAGCGAGCGTCCTGAAGGACAGGACACTGACCTCTTTGGTAGGTGACCCTCTTGGCTGCCTTGCTCCAGGCCAGGGGATGTGTTCCTCCAGGATCCTGGGGCCAGCATCCTCAGGACAAGCAGGAATGGTGGAAAGGTCATGCACCAAGTGGGTGCAGGCAGGGGCTTTGCCTGGTGCTCCCAGCTGCAGTGGCAGTGACCATGGATGGTTGCCAGACTCTGCTGCATGGACAGCATGTTCAGAGCTGAGGATGGTCATCTCTGCCCAGCGAGGGAACTGCCAGCCTGGCATGAGCTGTGGCATCAAACCCTGCCATAGCTGATCTGTGCTCAGCATTGGACCTGCTGGTGGTCAGCGCTGACCACAGCATCGCCTTCTGTCCTGGGATGGGCATGGCATGGGAAGTCCAGCAGAGCTGCTCGGTCCCTGCAGGTGATGCCACTCCAAAAGAGGGTCCCGAGGAAGGGGGACATAGGTCATGGTCTGGAGGGAAACCTGGACTATGTCCCATCCCCTCCAGCCTGCTGCAGGTGTTGTCAGGAGGCTTCAGTTATTTATGGATTTTCTCTGTGTTAGTAACCTGAGTAATAGGAAGACTTGTGCCCCACCAGAGGTTTCAGCATGTGGGAAAGTACCCTTTGGTGCAGGAGCTGTGCCCGGTGCTGCAAGCAGGGAGAACTTGAGGAAGTATTAAATAGCTGCTGGCTGTGTCACCACAGCAGTTGATCCAGGGCAGTGAGTCACAGGCAGCCTGCCAGCGCCCCAGCAGGGGGGATGGCAGCACGGGGCCACCCGTCCCCTCCCCACCTGCTGCTTACTCATGGATTGGGTTGGTGTGTCTGACACAGCTGGGATGGACATCCCCCTGGCATTGGCTGGGAGAGGAGGCAGAGGGTCAGGTTCCAAATAAAACAACTGAGAGTACCCCAGCATTTTCCTGGACTGCATCCAAAGGGATGAAAAGCTGCTGGTCCCCATGGACACCTTGGTGCTTCATGGATGGCAGGCTCATCACAGCCTGCTCTCAAGTGCTAATGCAGTTTATTAACTATGAGTCTTTATGACCCTACTCTCAGCCCAAACCCTGACACGAAAGGCTGGTCTTCTGGATTCCTTTCACTTTTAATTAGACTTTCTTGGAAGCCTTCCCTGTGGCACTGCTCTCCTGCCACCTGAGCCTGTACCCAGCTCCCTGCCAGGGGGTGGACATAGTGAGGGAAGTGAGGGAACCTGCAAAAACCTTAGTGAAACCTTAGTGCTGATGGGTTGCCCATGTCAAAACCTGGTCCCAGATGGTCCTTTTGGGGAGCTATGGTAGAGGTGTTTGGGGTGCTTTGGGATGTGGGGTTGCAGTGGGCTTTGCTGTTGGGTATAAAATGAGTGGGTTTTTTCTGAAACAGATTTTGATTTTTTAAAAATTATTATTGTGTGTGGCAAAATGTAGTAGAAAGGCTCTTGTCAAGTGCTTGCAGTCCTTGGCTGGAAGGTGCTGTCTCAGCTTCTGGGAGACCATGTAGGGGACACAGCAGGTGGCCCTACAAACCAGAGGTGGTCCTCACTTCTGTGAAGAGGGTGACTGACCAATTTTCTTGGCTGGAAATGTGTCTTATTTCAGATCCAGGAGTCCCAGCAGCCATCAGGATGGCAGTTTGCAGGGCAAGATGTGCATCCTCCTGCATGTGCAGAAATACTCCTTCATCTCCTGTTCCTTTAGCCCGACAGTTTCAGGGAGGCTGGGAGACAGCAGTGCCAGGAATCAAAATGAAGCTGCAAGATCTGAGATTTTTAATTTAAAGAAAATATTTTTTTTTTTAGTGTCAGCATTTGAAATTCTGACTTTCAGTTAGGAAATTTGTTGAAGTCATGGTATGAATCATCCCTACCTTCAGTTTTAGGACCCATCACATGGGGAAAGGGAACAGAAAATTAGTCATTTTGTTAATCTGCTTCCAATAAAAATTATTTAGAAATCCATAGTGGGGAGGGGATAAGAATAAAATGAGTGGCTGTTGGGAGCAGCTGTCATGTGTCCTGGCACCTACAGCCACCTGCTGGCTTCCCTGGTGCTGTTTTGGGGCAGGGCCTGGCAGCTGCCTGCACTTCTGGTTCATGATCAAAGTGACCTCCTAGGGCAAATACAAAGAGAGGCAGCTGGAAACCTGCCTTCTGCTGAGAAGCTGCTTTTCCTCCAAAAATGTAATTCTTACCCAAGAAAAGCCCATTATTTCACCTGGTGGTGTAACAAAGGCACTCACTATTAATGCAGGGGGTCAGCAGAGAACTCATTAAGGGGCGGGTTGGGTCTATTTGCAAGTGGGACAGTGAGACTCTCCCCCAGCTGCTGTGGTTTTGAGTGATGCTAAAGAATTGAGTGGGTTACAGCAAAGGTGATGTTGGGGGCAAGGTCAAGGGTTTTAGGTTTATTGCCTGATGGGTGTGAGGGTGGGATTTTTTTGTCATGGTGGAGTACTGGGGATGAGATGCTGAGTGCAGCCTGTGGTGTCTCTCCCAAGCAGGAACTGAAGGGTTCAAGAAGCATTGCAGGTCCCCTCAGATAAGGATGAGGCTTTATCCTGTCAGCTCTCTCGTGAGGCCAGGGATTTGAGGGAGGAGGGGCAGCCAGGCTGGTTTTGGGTGGGAGCTGATCCTCCCCAGAAGGCAGGGGGAGAGCAGGCAGAGAAGGGAGCAGCCCCCAGCCCTATTTAACACCTCCCTCTAAGGGAACAGATAACTGTATCTGGCAGCGAGATGGAGACGACTCCCAAAACCCCCAGAGGTTACAGCAAGGACCCCCTGTGCTTGCAAGGATGTAAGGAAACAATAAAATCCATTGGATTTTGGGGTGCTGGAGGATGTGATGGGGCCCGTGCCCTGGCTGCTTTTTGGGGGTTTTCTCTTACGTGGGGAGCCAAGCTGGCTGCCCCTCCCAGCGTTCTGGCAGCGGTGCCGCATGCTGGGCTGCTGGTAAATGATTGCCTGGAGCGCCGGCCAGGGCGGGGCCAGAGGTTGGAGCCTGGTTTGAACCCGGACAGGTGCCCGGGACCCGTGTGCCGGCAGCCATCCCGCTCCCACGGCCCACTGCGTTCGGCAGCCGCTGGAATTTGCCACCAAGGTGAGACTCTTGGGTGTCACTCAGCAAGCTCGGTGGTTTTTCTTATTTATTCTGAAGCTGCTGGCCCCCTTGCTGGGTCGTGGCACGAGAAGCCGGATTTGAGACTAGCTTTGTCCCTGGCCAGGGAAGTGGGGGGGATAGGGAGTGTTCTCTGGGACGTGTTGCACTCCAGTTTTGGTTTTAGGGTGCTGCTGAGGGGGAGGTTGGGGGGTGGTGAACAGCAGTGGTTTCAGGGTGAGTTGGGTGGTGCCGCAGTGGCACCTGGACTTTGCTCCATGCCGAGGGACAGTTGCAGCCTTGAATACACAGGACTGGGGAGTGGTGCCAAAACGCAGCTTTAAATTTAATTCTTGTGAATTTTAGTGGTTTGGGGCTTACAGGGAGGTGGGCTGAACCCAAGGTGTCCTTCAGCCCCACGGTTTTCCCCGGTCACTCAGCCAAGGCAAACATGAGCTCAGCGCTGAGGTATTTGCCATGGCTGCTCTGTGCCCGTGTTTTGGAGGTGGCACCAGCAGGACCTGGCACCTGCGCAGAACATCCTCACCAAGCCGTGTCTTCCCTGGCTTTTCCTTGCTTTTCTCACACCATTATTAAAATTCCTCATTACCGGAGACAGGACCCTTCAAGCTCTCCCTTTGATTACTCAAGTAGGCAACAAAAAATAATGGAGACTGGAGTTTAATCTAAGGTCAAGCTTTCTCACAGCCTGGCTGCAGACTTGGGACAGCTGGAGCAGAGGGATTGGAGGGGCTGCAACCAGCCAGGTGAGGTTGGGAAAGCAGTTTGTGACTCCCCAGATGGAGGGCCGGAAATTTCATGTATGTTCCAGGGCTTTCAGACAAGATCGATACTGTCAAAACCAATGTTACAGCAGGAGAAATAGATACAGCTTTGCATGGTGTCTGAAAACACTGTAAGCTGAAATATTTGCATTCTTTACAGCTTGTGCTTAATTTTTTTTAATTTACGACAGTTGCAGTTGTTGAGCTGCTGGAAGCAGCAGGAGTTGGGTGTGCCCAGGCTAACAGGTGTTGTTTCGAGGTAGTAGTACCCAACGGATGGGAGTTGAGCTGGGACCCAGTGTTGGTCAGAGCCTGGGCATTGTCATGGGTGTTTATGCCTGGTTACTCCTCTCAGACCCTACCTTTGGTCATTCATTTGTCAGAAAGAGGCTTTATTTTAATTTCTTAATCCCTCTCTGATAAATTGAGATGGATGTAAATATGAAAAGATTAAAATGTGCATTATCTGTGCCTTCCCTGTATATCATTGCAAAAGCAGCAGCCAGAATTTCCTCTGCTTTTCCAATGTTGTTTAGAAAATCCCTCACTGCCACTCTGTCAAATTTTCAGAGAAATTGCAGTGAAAGTCCAGCAAACCCATTAAAATTCTGTACTCGCAGCACAAATAACCTGGGCATCTTTTGGGCACCACACAGGCACACAAACCCCATCATTTCCCACTATGAGAAGATTTGGACCCCCTGTCCAGACATTTTCTTTGCAGATGAATATCAGTGTTTGATAACAACATCAAAAATGCAATCTGTGCACGGGGTGGCAGCGAACAACTTCTTGGTCCAGAATTCACCCCATGAGATGAGGATTTAATGACACTGCTTTTAAAGTGGCTTGAGATGGAAACCTGGTTTCTTTTCTCCCCACAGGCAGCCTGTCCTGCAATGACCCAGAGCACCTGAGGCCCGGCAGCCGCGGGGATGGAGCTGAAGGTCTGGGTGGATGGGATCCAGAGGGTCGTGTGTGGAGTCTCGGAGCAAACCACCTGCCAGGAAGTGGTCATCGCCCTGGCACGGGCCATTGGTGAGCCATCTCCATCTGCTGGGGGCATGGCCCATCTGCAGGCTCTTCCTGGGAAGGGGAGCCCTTGGGTGGGGGGAGGCCTTGCTCCCTGGTGCTGGGGATGCCTGTGGGGCAGCAGCCTCAGCACAGGCCGCTGGCCTCTGCCTCCCCAGTGTGATGTTGTCACCTCCTCCCGGCAGGTCAGACGGGCCGCTACGTGCTGGTGCAGAAGCTGCGGGAGAAGGAGCGGCAGCTGCTGCCGCTGGAGTGTCCCTTGGAGTCGCTGGCCAAGTGCGGGCAGTATGCCAACGACGTGCAGTTCGTCCTGCGGCGCACAGGCCCCAGCATGGCCGAGAGGCCCTCCTCGGAGGGCGCTCCCCAGGCTCCCGAGAGGACGTTCATCCGGGCCAGCTTGCCCATCAAGCCCAGGTTCACCAGCATAGATGGACCCCGTTCCAGGGAGCCGAAAAAATCCATGACCTTCAATCTGGGCCCTACGGGCTCCAGCGACCTGTTCACCGTGGGCCGATGGAGGCACCAAACACGGGATGGGATCGACTTGGACGGTGGTGGTGTTGTCCAACCCTCCAAGGAGGAGCTTTTTAGGAGAGTGCTGCAGCAGCAGGAGCAGCTGCATTCCTTGGAGGCCCATGGGGACACCCTAGAAATGGACCTGCGGCTCTGGGAGCGCGGCCGGCTCGCCGGCCAGGAGAACGAGATCCTGTATCTGGAACAACTGGTGCGGAGGAATGAGACGGAGCTGGGTGAGGAGGAGTTCTGGCAGAGCGAGCTCCGGCTGGAAAAGGAGTGCGAGCGGGAGCGGCAGGAGCGGGTCAGGAGCCTGCGGGCCAGCCTGGAGGAGTACACCCAGAGGATCTATGAGCTCAGTGTCCGGACTGAAGCCCTGCAGGAGGAGATTCAATGGGAGATGGCCGAGAGGGCCAAAAGGGGCAAGGAGATCTCTGTGCCCAGCCCCATAGAGCTGGAGGACATGGCCACCAAAATGAAAAGGGACCTGGAGGCCAAGGTCAAGCAAGGCACCCAGCTGGAAAGCAGCCTGGCCAGTGTGGAGAAGGCCCTGGAGGAAGCTGAAAAGAACCTGCAGGTAGATAGGACTGGGTTGAGCCACCCCATAGGGTGATAAGACCTTCAGGAGGGAGTGGGACAAGCTTTCCAGACACATTAGACCAATGGATTGAGTGGGGTTGGTTACTCCAGCTGCCCAGTGAACTTGGGGCTGGGTACACAGCTCTCAGCAGCAGTGATCACTGTCAGAGGGACACCACCACTCTTGCCCCACTGGCACGGGGTCCCACACCCATTGCTCTCTGTGCAAGCTGCTTCTGGGCTGCTGCTCCTTCTGACTGGGAGCACAGCATCACCCTGCTCCAGCACAAACAATGGTGCTGGAGCAAGTGGTCCATGTGTGGGGTTGGTGGCATTGGCACAAGGGTCAATGTTGTCTTGGATGAAGGAGTCACAAATGGGGTAGCACAGGTCCCCACGGTGCCCGTGCACGAAGCCTTTTGACCATGCAGGGCTTGGGCTCATGGTGGGGGGCTGCCCAGTGTGGAGATGGCAGCTCTGGGGCTGAGCTGTGATGTCCCCCAGGTCATAGTGAGGGGCTGCCCAGTGTGGAGATGGCAGCTCTGGGGCTGAGCTGCGATGCCCCCCAGCTTGCCTGTTGCAGCCTCCCAGCATCAGGAGGTCACGAGGCTGTGTGACTCCCACCTTCTGCCCATCGGGTCCCCTTTGGTGAAGCAAAAAGGGGAAGCTTTTATCCACCAGGCCTTCCCCAGGCTGTCCACGCTTTCAGCTTCTTTCCTTAAGCATCTCATTTGCGTTTGGCATCTCCCAGCGCGGCAGCGGCAGCCTTTTGATGGCTGCTCACACCCTCTTGTGGAGATGCAGCAAAGCAGGGCTGTTCCCAAACAAACACTTTCTGCTTTCTTCATCCCTGCTGCCTGGGCACCCCCCTCCCTGCAGGCCCTCAGAGAAGGGCAGCTGAGCTGCGATACCCCTGAGATCCCCTCTGCTGGCTTTGGCAGGGTGAGCCCCTGCAGGGGAGCAGCCCCAGGGGATGAATGCCAGCTGGCTTGGGGCACGGGGGGAACATGCGGCTCACCCTGTCCCCCCCTCGGTGTGTGTTTTGCAGGCCCAGACCCAAGAGCTGGAGGAGTTAAATAAGGAGCTGAGGCAGTGTAATTTGCAGCAGTTTATTCAGCAGACGGGGGCCACGGTGACCGTCCTGCAGGCCAGGTCCGAGGAGGACGCCCAGCCGGAGCCGAGCCCGTGCGAGCTGCCAGCCTACCGGAGAAACGGAGGTCAGCACGCTGCCGCTGGCTCGGCCGCGGGGGCTGCTCCGCGGGACCCCTGCCCGCTCCCTGCCTCCTTCTCCAGGGGTCAGCCCCAAGGCTGGCCAGTCCTCTCCTGGGCACTGAGGTTAGGCAGGTGGGGGCTTGTGTGCTGACGTGGCAGTCACTCGCTACTCCCGGGGTTTGAGAGATTTGCCAGCCCTGGGGCTCCTTCCTCCTCCCCATTGAAGCCTGGGGGCTGCTCATAGGCACACGCACGGGAGTCGGATCCTGCATTGCTGCTTTTGGAGCCGAGGTGGCTGCAGGGAGCTTTTCTTCGCAGCCTTGCTCGTGTCACCACGGCGGTGCAGCAAAAGGCAGGTGGCTGAAGGCCAGCGCCAGTCCCCGGGGGCCGTGGGCTGGTGGGGACATGCTCTGGCCACAAATGACCTTTCTGTGTTTGGCGAGGGAAGGGTGGTGCCCAGGGCCTTGTCTGCATCCTCACAGGCATGAGAGGAGGCGGCGGGGGGTTCTCATGGAAGGGGACCTGGTCATTTCCCTCCGGAGCAGCCGGAGCGGGTGACAGGACTGCCCTGCGGCACTGCGGCGGCTGTGCCCATCGAGCGTGGGAGGCTCGAGCCCTGCCTGAGCCGGATGCTTTTCCCCATCCTGTAGGCTTTTCTCCCACCGCTGGTACCGACTCGCCTCCCCAGGTCAGCACCAAGCAGCTCCTCGGCCATCCCAGGACCCTGCCGGAGCCCCTGGTGTCCAGCCTGAACCCCGAGGGTGCGTATGTCCCAGTGGGGCCCCGGGAGCGCGAGCGGTCTGCAGAGGATGGGTGGGAAGAGGGGAGAGGCTTTTGCTGCCCAAAATGGGCTGCAGAGAGCAAGCGTGTGCTGGTAGTGGGAGGCCAGAGCTATTTATAGATGCCATTAGGAAGCGCAAAGCTCACACTCCGGCAGTCTCTGCTCTGCTGCCAGGGGCTCACACGCTGGCAGCCCGGCTCTCTGCCCTGCCAGGAGCTCTGGAGGATGGTTCTCATCCCCTCTCCTGCTACTCTGCGTCCCCCAGTGTTCAGACCTTGCTCAGTTACAATGGGGAGAACTTGTCTCCTGTCTCTTACAGGAGCTACTTTTGCTCCATCTTAGTGACCACCTTATCCCAAAACCGTTTCTACCTCCCGTGACTCTTTTGCCACCTTGCAGCTGCTTTTTGGGCACGGCAAAAGCGAGCTGTGGTAGGGACATCTACCGGCTGTGGTGATGCTGCCTCCACCCCGCCATCCTACTCCCACCCATGCCACCTTTGCCTCAGCAAAGCCCTACTGCCATCCTTCTCACAGCCCAATACATCCATCCCCATCCTTCAGGACACTGCAGCAACTGCATTCCCATCTCCCAGCCCAGGCTTTGCACTCTCATACATCCTGTTTTCCCTTTCTGCAAGTGCTCACCCACCATGGTGTTTTTTTTTTTCTCTTGTCTTGCAGTTGTATCAACCAGGCAGAACATCTGGAGGTAGAAGGGCCCAGGCAGTGGAGGATCAATTGCCTTCAAAGTGTAACTGTATAAATAAACCATATTATATATATATATATATATATATATATATTTTATATTTTTTTTACTGCTTTATATTATGAATGGATGTGGATGGCCAGACAAAATATTTTTACAGACTGTAAAGCAAAACTAGAGACTGATGACACAAAGCAACCCTCTTCCCCTGAGGATGAAAGCGACTCCCTTCTATTTTTTTTAAGCAGTTTCTATATTCAACAGAAAACATCAGTGCACCCATGCTGCACAGCCTCCTCAAAAGACCCATCATGCATTTGGAAAAGTCCTTGTTCCTTTGACTAGGGGAGTGAAGCTGCAGTGGAGACCTGCCTGGAGGCTCACCTGGATGGAGCAAGTTAACAGATTTTACAGCAACCCGTCAGTGACAAACAGCAGGGGAGGCACAAAAGCAGCTTTAAGACAAATTTCTGGCCCCTCTTTTTTTATGTGTATTATAAGAAACCTGTAGGAGAAACCCACTTTCCATGGTGCCACGGACCACACTTCAAGGAAGCACACAGCAGGACCTTCTTTTTCTTAAATCCATTTAATCTTTCGACTTCTTTTTAAAGTAAAAAATTGCAGAATGAGCCCTTCCCCGGTGGTGGTGTGAGGGGGGAACAGGACCAAAATATCCTTGGTGACATTTCCCTGATATTTTTGGTTTGTTTTTTACCGATGGCCAGTAGTTACGATTTTGTTCATCTGTCCCAGTGGGTCGCCTTGTACTTTAATCCAACACCAAAGCGGTTTGGGGAGGGGATGAGTTTGCCTGGGAGCTCCCCGAGCCTGTTTTCAACACGCTGTATGTGAAAAATGTGACTTGGGCACAGCGTGAATCCCCGCGACCCCGTGCGAGTGTAAATCCTGTGCGCCGCAGATCCGGTTTCCAATAAACCTTTGGGAAAGGATGGAGCGAAGCGAGTGTGAGTCTTTCTATTCCCAAATTAAAGCCGTGAGTATTTTATAACTCACTGAATCTTACCCACACAGTGCTCTTTTCTTCCTTTTTTTTTTTTTAAATCGTGAAGTGCTTTACAACCAGGGGATGCAGCTTGTCTCCGGTGAGATGTGGCCATCTCTGGGATGAAACATGGCAACATTTTAATAATGCACAGCAGCAGCTCGGAGCATTTTAGGACAGGAGGAGAAGGGGGTGGTGCTTGGCTGCAGACAGGAGCAGGTAAGGGGAGATTTCCCATTTGCCTCCAAGCCCCTTTGTCTGCACCTGGATAACAGCAGCCAGGAATGTCAGCTCTTGCTGTCCACCACCTCCCCCTGAGATTCTGCTGGGCTCTGGTCCCTGAGGACATCTTCCCCTCTCAGAGCTGATTTTCAAGGTGTCACCACAGCCCAGCAGGCTGATCAAGTGATAATACAGGATTAAAGTTTGCTTTGCTGGGAGATGCACTGGTGTGACTCAGGTTATGACTGGAGAGCTGCCACTGTGGGGAGATGCAGTTTCAAAGTTGCCCTTTTGGAATTGGAGCTTTTGGGGTTTTTTGGGCGGGTTGTTTTTCAACACCCTCACCTTCCTTCTTAAATCACGTATCTCAAGGAAAATTAGTTAAAAATGTGTTTGTTCCATGCAGCTGCATCTAGTTTCTCCCCTGCTTGTTTGCTTTCTGGGCTTCATGTGCTCATTTTTTTTGGACTCTTGCTTTTAAAGATTCTGCCTTGCTATGAGGAGGGCGATAGAGATTGTAAAGAGCATGTCCGTGATGCTCGAGGGGGGAAAAAGTTGGTTCAGGAAACTCACTTGCCTTGGACATGGCTGGATTTCAGGGTGTTATGGGATATCCTCTGCATATCCCAAAAAACTGACCTTTGCAGGTTTAAAACTGGATCTTTCAGTTTCAGGGCTACATTTGTAGCCTTGCCTTCTGCAAAATAAATAGGAGTAAAGAGAAAAGGGTCATCACTTACGGCACTTCCAAAGGGGGCAGAAAATTATTTTGAATATCTGGGGAGGATTTTTTTCCCCTCTGTTATGATTATATATTATTTATTGGTTTTGTGGGTTCAGTCATAATCTCACAGGCCAAAACAGCAGCAGTCTTTCCTGGAGGGAGGTGTGGGAGGGTGTGGAAAATAATGATTTAAAATATATATCTCTCAGAGCAGATTTGGCCCTTCAGCTGGTGTCCCTTGGCTGGCATGCAGGATTTGGAACTGCTGCATGGGTGGGAGACAGAGTAACTCGACTGTGCCCCACACTGAGGTCTGATCACCAGGCATGGGGTTGGGGAGAGTGCCCTGACCAGGAGGTGACAGTTTTCAGCTCAAGACTGTGGCTCTTGGCAGATTTTCTTCATTTTGTGTCCTACAAACCATCACCCCGCTGCCGCCTAGGCCAGCAGTGTTCTGTGAGTAATGAATTGCTTTGATTAACACCTCTGTGGTGCACGTGGGGGAGAGGTGGTAATCAAACTCCTGTGTCACCTCAGGGGCTCCCCGGCCGAGGGTGACCTATATTCCTCGGGGCTCGGGGCCCCGCCTGTTATTTAACGCGGTGAGGCTCGATACTCGCGGCCGCTCCCCCGCCTTCCCCCTTTTATCTGCTCTAAAGTCTGTGTCAATAATACATTTCTGCCATTGAATATTTTATTGATGGTTTGACTTTTTTTGCTGCTCGCAATTCCCATTCCGAGGCTGCGTGATTGTTCCTAATTAAAATTTTATGCCCTGGGACAAGCCTTCTTGCTACAGTGGAGACGATGCTGTCCTTTTCTAGGCCACTACAGAGCGGTAGGAAGAAATTACCATTACCCATTGTTATGAGATTAAAACAAAGCAAATAAATTATTGTTTTTTCCCTCAAAAACTAACCCAAAAGCCCTGCGTACGGCGCGTACTGGAGAGGGAACAACTGGCTCGCGGGCAAGGCAGGGATCCAAGCGTGCAGGGTGGCTCGAGGATGCTGTGCCTGGCTGCGCAGGGACTCTGTCCCCACGTCCCTCAGGCGCTGTGGGCAGCTTCTTCCTTCCCTGTAGTGGGTGGGAATGGACTTCAGAGCTCCTCTCTCCTCAGATGCTTCTCCTGGCTACCTCCAGTGCCACTCAAAATTTACGAAGCGAAGGATATACACCTGGTTTTCACTGGTGAACAGCGCTGTTGGTTTGGTTTTTTTTAAATAAATCTGCAGGTTCTGTCAGCACAAGGCACCATTCAGGAGAGTATTTCAGCCACCTCCAGCCTCCCTGGCGCCCTTTTCCTGGCTGCACTACCTGATTTTTTTTTTTAATATTGCGTAAGGAAAATGGCCCACAGCTCCTTGCCCCTCTATCCTGGACTGTCAGCTCCTCCCCATCCTCCTCAGATGGTGGTCTGGGTGCCAGCACTGCTCCAGGCCAGTACAGTTTCTTTAGGGCAACGCTGCTGCAGACACTTGAACCATTCCCATGTTGCAGTTACGTATTTGTATGAGCTCCTGGGTGTTTGGGTTTGGATTTTTTTTCCCCCTCAATTTCATCTAGAGTGCTAGAAGCATTTGTGCTGCCTCCCAGCCCCTGGATTTGGCAAGCAGCTTTTAAAGCACACACTCCAGCACCAGTTACATAAGGAAAGGTGTGAATGTCTGGAGGAGAAAATGCCTGTTGGTTTTGCTCCCCAAGTGGTGTACAGCTGCTCTGCTGCTTGCTCCTGGCTGCACAGCTTCTACCACTGTAGTTCACTGCACATGAAGAAGAGCTGTTTGAACTGGCGTGTGTGTCCATGCAGGGAGCATTGTCTGCTCTCCTATGATGATTTTTCTTTCTCCATCTCAGAGTACAGACTGACTGCATTCTACCTTGCCCTGGAAAAAAAAAATCAAAAAGCACTAGAGGAGGCTGGGAAATTTTCTTGTTTATGGATGAGCAAGTTTCTCTCCCAATGGAACCTCCTGCCAGCAGAAATCTTTTTTTTTTTTTTTTAGGATGTATTATATAAGTCCCTGCTTGCATTTAACTAACTGACTTCCTCTTAAACAATTCATGGACTCTTTCTATTCCTCATAGGGCAGCTTGCTCCTTCAGTGAGGCTCACCTGACACTGAGACATGTAAAGGATGGAACACACAGGCACTTCTTAGCGTGGTGCTTGAAGGGGAAGGCCTGTTCCTTCCCTCCATGAAGAGCTGAAACGAGAACAAAATCTTTGAGGAGCACAAGGAGTCCCTTCAGCTCAACAGGCCTGAAATTCAGCGTCTTCCCCTCCTCTAAGGCACTCCCCTGCCTCTCACCAAAAATCTCAGTTCTGAGCAAGAGCACACGACTACTCTTCTAAGCACGCTAAGTACCATCTTACAAATCTCTTTATTAGCTACTGAGAAACGTGAAATCAAGGGGCATTGCAGCCCTGGTATATTTTCTCATCACTCAGGAGCACCCTGGGGCTAGGCCAGGAGGGAAGGACTGATGCTGCGATTTCTGCTTGAAGGACAACCACCTTTCTGCCCTCCTTTTCAAGCCACCTTCGCTGGCCACAGAGGCAAAATAAGAGATGGGAGGAATGAGGCATGCACTGCAATCAGACACATCACTGAGAAGGCACAGCTTTCCCCTTCACCTGGTCTGATGGCCTGGATTACAGTGATCAGCACCCAAACACTGGTTTTGCACGTTTATTGAAAACTTCAGGTGACAGCACAGCAGGTTAGTTTTGACTCATGCCACAAGAATGTTAACAACAGGAATTGAGCTGTACGCCCCCCCACTTACTGGAGACACACACAAAAAAGGCAAAACCAAACAAACTTCACTTCAACCCCTTCCTTTTGCTTACTGGAGCTGCACAGGATGGTTCCATAGGTAGCAGGAAGCCAGAAGCATTCATGCCATAGTGCTGCTCATGGGAACTGGGACAGGTCTTGCCAGGCGACCTGCAGAGCTGCTCCTGCCAGCGGCACCTCCCGGGGTTAAGTCATCAGCCAGCACAGTCCCGAATGCAGGGCTGTTTATTCAAAGAGAAACAAAACACCCTCATTTTCAGACACACGTTTGTTGCATGCATGGGCCCCTATAAAGTGGGGTGGCAGGGGGCTGTGGCCTTCACTTTCAGCTCTCAGGCACGCTCGTACAGGGGTGGGTTTTGCAGCAGGTTTCCCTCTCTCCCTCTCTCCGCGTGGCTACACTGTGCTCCCGCCTGCTCGGGACCAGCAGTGGGAAGATGCTGTAGGTGCAGCTAGGGAAGAAAAAAGTGATCCGGGGCTGAGACAGCTGTGAACTTGTCTGCCTCCTCCCCCCAGTACTGCCCTCCCCACAAAAAGAAAGGCCCATTTGGATTCTGAACAAACAGGAAAGCATCTTGGGTAAATTCGGTTGGTTTTCCCATCTTCCCAGGGTGTTTGAGCACCGTGGAAACACAGAGCACAGAGGGAGCTGAGCTTTCCTGTGAAGAGCAGATGTTTCTCTGGGACCCAGAGGCAGAAATGACAAATAGGAGCATGAAGGAGAGACAGGGACAGGCAAAACTTCTCAGAGAGACACTTTACCAACACAGAGGACATTGCTCTGCCTTCCGTGCAATTAACTACTTATTGACCAGAGCACTGCCAATTCCTTCAGAGGAAGCCTTTACAACAGCCCAGGGCTACATGAGAGCAGCTCCAGGAGTAGGGGTCTTACTTGAGTCCTTTCAGGGACTCAAGTCCCTCAGCAGCTGCACTGAATCCTAGCTGGTTATTAGGAACTTCAGCTGGCAACGAAGCTGTGCTGCTCTTCAGAAAAGATACTTTTTGACTGCCCAGCTTCTTCACCAGCTGAAAAATCGCAAGAGATAACTTTGTAGGAGAAGCCATCTGCTTCGTCACTTCCTCTGTTTTTAGTGACAGCCACCTTGGGTGGCTGGAAAAGTCCCTGCCTGGCTCGCTTTCTTGTTCCTCAGGGCCATGAAGTGAGAGTCCCCTGCATGACATCACAGCACGCAGGGCAAGGCAGCTCTACAAACGCCCAGCCAGGGCCAGGGTGCCAATAGAGCCCTGGCACAAGAAGAAAACAGCGAGCAAAGGTGAGGGGTGGGATGGGAAAAAAAAAAAAAAAAAACCAGCAACAAAAAAGGAAACTGAAGTTCACTTCTGCTTGTCCTTTAAAAGACTAGAGAGTCTCTCTTTAAATGTGACTCATCCAGGGCAATACTAGGCAGAGTTTCTTCTACTAACACACCCTTGGCAATAGCAGTTCAGTTAGTCACTGACCGGGTATCAAGACGTCACCGGCCGGGATGATGCGTCTCTAACTTGGTACGGAGTCCGCTAGCACTTATTTACTTTGGAGAAGAGCAGGAGAGCAGAGAGGGGGGCACGCCATCCCTCCCGAACAACTTCACCACCAACTATTCGCACCCACACGCCGCCGCGGCCCGTTCCCTCCATCTCCGCTGCAGGGAGAATTCCAGCTTTTCGCGCTCCCCCGTGCGAGCGCGGCCGGTCCCGGGGCACTCCCGGCAGCGCATCGGGGCTCCGCGGGGCCGGGGAGCCGCTGGGGGCGGGACAGTGGCCACGGACGGGGAGCCGCCTCCTGGGCACGCCGGAGCCCCTCACCTGCGTGGCCGAGAGAGCAGCAGGGCGTCGAGGCGTCGAGGCGCGGCTCCGGCGAGGCGAGGCGGCCGCACAGCGATGTCCGAGGAGCAGGTTAGCCGCTGTCACACGCACAGTGGAGTCGCCGAGAGCACAATGTGCGTTAGTCAGTGGCTCACCTGCTCCTGGAGGGTGACGGGGGCGCGGCGGGACCCGCCTGCAGCACA
>VZRX01017790.1:29327-40217 GCA_013398075.1 Notiomystis cincta | reverse complement strand
GAGGGGCAAAAAAAAAAAAAAAAACAACAAGAAAAAACACAACCTAAACCCCTCCCCTCAACAAACCAACAAAGCAGATGTGCCAATGAGAACTGAAAACCCATATGTTTGAAAATTTAGCAGGCTTAAATCTAGTTATAAGTGGTCTTTAGAACATGGTGGCTCTGTAGCAGCCCATGAAATTAGATCGGCATTCATAACCACCCTGTGAGAAAATGCTGTGTGAAACTTTTCTTTGCCTGTGAATAATCCTGAGTGTTACCCAAGCAGGTGAAAGCAAATGCCTTCTGTAGTAGCTCTTCTGTTTCTAAGACATGTAGAAAGTCCATAAGAAGTTGGTGGAGGAGGAGGTGGGCTGGTGCCAGGAGGGAAGGCACCTGTGGCTGGGAGAGGCTCTCGCTGCTGTAGCAGCTCTGTCTCTGTCAGGTGAGATGGAGCTCCAGTGGCCTTGGCACACTGTGCCTCCTCCTCATGGCTGGACACCTGCACTTCCCTTCTCCCTGGAACACCCTCAGAGTACATTAAAATACTCGTTTGTGGTAATGCAAAAGGACTTCAGTTCAGAAAGCTAAATGCTTGCTGAAGTGCTTGTTTGATAAACACTTGTTCTGGAGGAAGCACTTCATCATCTCTGTTGCTGAAGCCAACAGAAAACCCTGTTGCTAATACAGCTTGAAGAAAGTATTTGTAATTGCTCTTTGATTGTACTGTTGAAATGACTGAAGGCATCTCTGTGTAAAAATGTAATCTGTTTTAATAGCAAAGCCTGGGCTTACAGCTTGTCCTGAGCAGAGTCTGTGCTGCTGTAGGGACACAGTGCTGTGAGCAAACCTGACTTGGCCTTACTGAGGTTGAGTTTTGGGGAAGGAAACCCAAGGCAGTGGAGAGCACTGGTGTGAGTAAAGTGGTCAAACACCTGCCATTCACTCGTTGCTTCTGTGGTTTAATGTTTTTTTAATGTTTGTGAGGCTCTTCTAAATGAGGGTTTGAAAACAGGGGGATGTTTAGGAAGAGGGTGGTGTCTGCCTTCAGCCAGCCCTGTGTGTAATCCAGACCCTGGATGTGCTCTGCGAGTGGATGGAGGAGGCACCTGCCCAAGGAACTGAGGTGGGCTCTGCTGTAAGCATCTGTGGTGTTGAGTACAAAGACAAGGGATCTCTGGCCAGGTTACCCTGCATCTGTGTTCCATCCTAAATTCCTCTGAACAGACTTTCAAAGTGGGATGCAGAAGGGAGGACTGTGCTTGTGAGAGCTGCTTGCAGCTGAAGGAGCAGCATGGAGAGTACACCGTGGGATTGTCCAAGTGACCAAGCCACGAGGGGTTGGGTACAGCCATGGGGGCACATCCTGCACACCCCAAAACTCACAGCAGCTGTAGTTGCCTGAGTCAAAAGGCCTTCAGGGATAACTGGTTGCTTTTAAGCAGTCTGGCCTTTTGTGTTGCAGAAGTACAGTTAAGGTTTGCCTTGGAGGAACGACTGCAATCCCTCCTTAACCAAACTTCTTGGATAACATAATAAAAAAAATGCTTCCCATCTATTTTGTATTTGCTAGTTCTGGCTCAGGGGGGTTAGAAAAATTCTGATGTGGTAAGTGCTGGAGAAAATGGGGCTTTTGTACAGGTGGGTGAACTCTCTGAAGTGTGTCATGAACGTGTTTGTGTTTCACAGTGGTAATTTGTTTGAAATGTCTCCCATTAAAAAAAAACGAAACCAAAAACAAACAAACCAGAAAGACTTGGAAATGTTGCTTATTGTTCTTAAAATACAGAAGGAGCTCTCATATTAGGTGTATAGTCAACCGTGGTTTCCCTCTTTTTTTCTTAAGAGCAGCTGCCCAGTTTGGAAAAGGTTGTTTATAAAGTAATATTTGTGATGTGCTTAGAAATCTCAAATTCACTTCATCTCTGCATCGCTTGGTTTCTCCTTGTCAGTTTCCAGCTCTCCACAAAACAGACTTTTTTTTTACTGACAAGATTTGAAGACTTGATTGTTTGCTGCAGTACCAGATTTCCTTTAACTCCGAGTTTTGCCTCTGAGCAAAGTACAGGCTTGCATTTGCAGCATAAATATGTCAGTTTCGATTGTCAAGTCACAAGTGCTGATTTGTTTGCCTCTGTGCCTAAAGGATAGCTTTCCATGGGGTAGCAAGGCAAAAAGAGCACGGGTAGCTGTTTTATTCCACTACAGTGAAGAAATGCCTGCTGTTGGGAAATGTAACTAAGTGTAGGTCAGAGCTGTGGCTTGTAGGAGTCACTTTTTGATACACAAAGATCTTTTCCGCCCTGTGCTTGCTGCTTTGCTTTGAGGAGAGCAGGGAAATGACGGCAGGGCCGTGGTGAGGTGGAGGCTAAGCCGTGGGTTTGCCTTGCCGTGGCTGTGGTTGGCCTCGCTCGTTGCCGCTGGCGCCGGGGAGCCGTGGCTGGCGGGCGGTGGCAGTGACGGCTCAGCAGGAGCGCTCCGTCCCTCGGGGAGTCCCCGCGCGTCCGCCCAGCAGCAGAATACACGCGTGGAACACGTGCCTGCCGCTGCCCTGCTGCGGAGCTGCTGCGGCCGCTCCTTCCCCCTGCCTGTCCCACGAATTGTGCATTGCTGTGGCTAACTGGGCTTTTGGGAGGAGATTATATAACTGAGTTTCAGTTTGAATAATTCATGCGTACGCGCTGCTGAAACTTGAAAAATTCCCGGTGTTTCTTCTTTTTTTTTTTTTGGTTGCATCATGGAGTGAGTGGCTTTTGATGAGTCTTTATGTTTTCAGCCAACATAAATCGTTTTTAAACAGTTTTTTAGACAGTCCTTTAACAGCCACAAATTTAGCTAAAAATTTAAACCCCTCTTTAGGCAAGATTCTTACTGAAGTTAGGAGAAATCTTTACAAGAACTTAGTTGTGTTGAAGCTCAGTCTTCTTTCTGTTCAGTTCTCCCTCTGAGCACTGAAGACTCTGTTTGTAGTTTGGTCTGATTTAGTAGAACCTACATTTTTAAGGCTCTTTAGTGCAGAGCTGTGCTGTATGTCTCAAAGAGGGAGTGTGCAAGCAAAGATACGGCTCAAGAGCACTTGAATAAAACATAGGGTTTTGTTCCAAAAAATCTCTTAATATGCGAGAGATGTAATGGGGAACAGGGAGAGTGGGAGAAGAGCACCTGATTGAAACTTCTTTGCCACACTTATAAAAGAATCCTTTTTTTTTTTCATATTGAGATATGACACCTAGCTTTAAGTGTCTGTTAATTATGTATTTTCATGACTTGCTTATAGAAGCTTGCCAGGGGTCTGTCTGCCTTAATGCTTTGTAGCATTATGTGTTAAAAGCTCTGATTTAATTGTCATTATGAATTTGGATCATGCAAATATCCCAGTATCTGTCAGTTCTGCTGCCAGCCTGTGCAATTAATGTGATTACATTAATATGCACCAAATTAGGTCTTATATTTTCTGTGGAATAGTGGTTGTGGGGTCTTCAACTTCTCTATTCCATGAGCTGTGCAAAGGCCTTTTTTATATAAAGGACTTAAACTATGTAATCTTCATTCTTCTTTTCAGTCAGGTGAAATGGAGTATTTTGATTTGAAACACATATTGTCATCCTGTTGGGCCTTGTTCAAAGGGCCTCTGGTCCCTTCAGTTTTGCATTGAATTGCTGGTCCACAGGATGGTTTTAGTGTTTGTGGGTTTTCTGTTGCTGTTTCCCGTGGGGAGTTCTGTTTACACCTTTTTCTGCCATCCAGGAGGCCAAGATAAAGCCGAATCTCTCACCTGCACTGATTTTCAGGAGCAGCTGGTTTCATCCAGCTCGGTGGGGCTGTGAAGCCTCACGGAGCAGTAGCTGCTTGCCTGTAGCCACCTGGGAGCTGAAGCTGGGGAAGCGCTCAGTGGAGTGGGAGAGCCGTGTCCCTTCTCCCCGCAGGTCGCCGCGGCTGCAGCGGCTGCCCCGCGCCGGCCCGGTGCCGCCCCGCTGCCGTAGGCGCTGCCTCCCTGCCGCCTGCAGGGCTCCCATGTCCCGCCATGGATGAGGACAGCCAGGACGAGCTGATCAACAGGAACGCTGCTCTGGGCAAGGGCAAAAGGCAGTGTCTGGCGCTCCTCAGCGAAACAGGTAAGTGTGGCCTCTCTAGAGGCACGTGCTCCTTCCTGCTGCGAGGTGGCAGAACACTGATTTACCCTCAGAAGGCTGGTGAAGATATGTTTGTGACCATTCATCTCCTTTTCCCTGACAGTTTCTTTGTTTTGCCTCACTTCATAACTTGTGTGTGTCAGACTGCTGGCATGCCTCCCTGGAGTTTCTCCAGATGGGCAGCTTTGATAGCACTGCACAGATCTGGGGGTTCACTTCATACCTCATAGCCTGATGAGGGGCTCTGGTACCTGTTCTGCCTCTCTGCCTGCATCAAATAGGCATTTCCTCTACTCTTCTCTTCTCTTTCTAAGAAAGCAATGGTGGAAATAGCTGGGAGTCAGAAGATGATACCGGTAGTGAAGAGGAAGATAATGACACTGAGGGAGAGGGAGGTGAGGAGGACAAGGAAGAAAGTGAAGATGAAGAATTAGAAGGTAAGGTCTGTTCATGTGCCTTAGCAGGCAGTTTTTAATAATTGAGGAAGAGTGAGATGAAAGCTGTTCCTCCAGAAACTAACGATGAAATGTAAATCCACAGATGCTGCTGTGTCAGGCCAATGCCAAAATCCTACAGAAATAAGCAAACAAGTAATAGTCCCCAGTTTCTAAGCTTTTAAAACATTTGCATGTTCAAAGGCTGTCTGCTAACCAAAGCAGTGGAGTGGCAGTCAGCAGGAGTGAACTCTGCCCCAGCATGAGGAGGAAAAGAAGTCAAAATTGCAGCAATGGCTCATGCTATTTTTTTTTCACTTATGAAAAGCATGTTTGTTAGTTTGCTTTGGCATAGGGCTCTAAAGTGAATATTATGATGGGGAATTCTGAAAATAAATTATTATTGCTATAATACCTAGGGAGGATGGAAGAAGACTCATTTTTCTTTGAAGAAGGAGTGTGGATGTTACTTGAATTTGTTAATTTTACTGAAAACATACTCTGTAGATACATGTCCTTCTGAAATTGCTACACTCAAATTAATATTTGGATAGACAAAAATAGATTTTATCAGATCTCAAAGCATGGTAAGAAGGCAAGAGCACAGTTTTCCAAGTTATTAGTTAGATTGATTTGAACACAGACTAAAAAATTGATGCCAGGTGCCCAAAAAGCTTTATTAATCCATCATTCATAATATTCTCTGTTATGTCCAGACAGAAGAATTCAGTAGAAAAGACAAGGGCCTCATTTTCCTTAAAAAAAAATAAAATAGCAGCCCAACAACAACTACCCTCAGTCCTCCCTCAGAGTGAGTGGGGGTTTAGGTACTTTTTGTTGCTTTTCGAAAATACCAGCTTAATTCACAGGTTTTAGGGAAAGACTGAGACATCTCTGTATTTTGTACTAAAACAAAAAATACCTTTCAACAACGTGTGGTGATTGTTTAATTTTACTCAAAATCAAGCTTCTTTAAGCTGTTTCTAAGGCACTTAGATCCCTTGGCTCTCAAAACCATATTTTACTGGTGAAATCTTTCATTTACTATTCTGCAGTAGAGTGTGTTGCTGCTGCTTTTCCTCTGGAATGTCTCTTAAAAAACCAAAAGTTGTGTACATGGTAACTTTATTATAACTTTATTTTTTAACTTCATTGTTCAGTGGTAGCCTGACATATCTTAACTGTCTTGTCTAGATAATTCTTTGCTTTTCTGGTGTCTGTGCTTTTAATCTCTTACAAGACTACTCACATTATCAGGCTTTATTTTTCATCAGAGTAATCCATTGCTCTTTAGTGAAAGGATTTAGGAAGCAAGAAAACAGCACAAATTATTGCCTTAAATTGAAAAGGCTGTGCTTGACCCCTGCAGCCTCACAAATTAAGCTTACTTGGATTTTTCTGTGAACTGGTACCCTGTCCTGCCCACCCCCTCTGCCCTCACTGGTGAAGCCCTGCAGCACACACAAGCTGGTTTTTCTCTCTCACTTCTTTAAGATTGTGATGATGATGATGAAGAGGAGGAAGAGGAGGAAGAAAGTGAGGCCACTGTGGAAGGAATGGCTGATTCTTTGAAATCAGAGCCACACTTGAATGGAGTGAGCATCTCCTCTGATGAGGATGGTGAAAACTGCCCCATTTGCCTCAACACATTTAGGGATCAGGCTGTTGGGACTCCTGAGAACTGCTCCCATTACTTCTGCTTGGACTGCATCGTGGAGTGGTCTAAGGTGAGCTGTTTTGTGTGTGAGGTCCTCTGCTCTCTCTCCTCTGATCATCCTGTTGTGCTGTGAGGAGAAGAAAACACTGAAATATTCATATTTGCTTTCTTAAGCTCTTTCAGACTTGGGCTACTGCTCTGTTTGGCAGGATTCATGTTTGAAGTGTGGATCTGGTTTTTTGTACCCATCTTTGATTTATGTTCTCTGTGAGATGTAAGGTCACAAGCAAGTGTGTTTGTAGGCATCTACAGTTCTTTGTTCTTTCCAGTTGAGATAGTAATTTTTCTCTATGCTTGGAGAGATATATATATATATTATTTCTCTTTATATCCATCTTTATCTTTTCTTTAATTCTGTATTGAGACCATTGGATTGGGGTCTGTTGCAACCCTGAATATCTAAACACAGAAAAGATGTAAAAGAATATTGACCTTTATCAGCTTGTTCTGAATTCAGTTTTCAGTCAGTTTCTTGCCACCCATGTAGCTCCCATAGTCATAATCTAGGGTGAGAATTACAATAAAACTTACAGTGCATGCAGCAGTAGCAGTGGTGATTAAGTTTTTAGAAAGCAAATAAATCACTTTTACTAAATATACTTGTCCACCATTTCTAGTTGTTCATTTGTCCAAAGGAAAGTCAATGCCTTAGAACATGAGCACTATTTCAAGGCAGTGTTTGGACAAGCTTTGATGTTGCTTTGGCAATTGAGTAATAATTAAATTGCTTCAGTAAAATAAATGCTTCTCTAAAAATGCATATTTTCTCTGATAAACAGGTTGGTTGTAAACCAAATAAGTCAGATGTCAAGATCAATAGCTGTTAAAATGACTACTACATTAATTTAATGTTTCTTACATTAATAATTTAAGATTTCTTTTTAAAAATTGAATAAAGTGATGCACTTATTAACTGTATTGGGATTTTTTTTTCCCTAGAATGCAAACTCCTGTCCAGTGGATCGAATCCTCTTTAATTACATCAACATTCGAGCACGTTTTGGTGGTAAAATCTTAAAAAAGGTGAGCCTTTTACTGTACCAAACAACAAGGCCATTTGGCACAAAAATGTTATTCAAAAGTTTACACTTCTAGGGTGTTTATGTAATACTTGCTATCTGAATGGATTATTTCTTTCCCATTTTGAATTTGCCTTTTAAGGAGCTGTGACAATTTTTTTTTCTTCCTTAACCACACTTTCTGCAGTACTGTGTTGTGGCATCATTTGTGGTGGCAGAAAAAAGGTGTTTTTCATAACTGCCTGTTTTGTATAATGGACACTTGGCTGAAAACTGTTCTGCATGGATAAGCCTGTCCACATGTGGAAAGTGCCCTGCATTCTCCAAGTGCTGTTACAGGATGAATAGGAATAATCTAGATTATCCATGGTCTCTTCTTCATGTCCTGCTGCCAGCAGTGCTGTGTAGGGCTTGTAAGGGCAGAGAGGCACAAGGCAGTAGCAGAGCCCTGAAAGGCACTGGTTGAGTGTGCTCAAAACAGAACATTGAAGAGTTGTCATTGCTCTTAATTGATATCAGAAAGGTGTTGGTTTCCAGGGAATATTTTGGGGTTTGATGCTTTGTTTTCATAAACTGATGGTTTATTATTGTTTACACTTTAACAGAAGTGAGAATTAACTCTGAAGTAATACAGGGGCAGTGAAGTTTGCTCTCTTCTTTACTCTTGTTTTTGGTATCTTTTTGATTGCTTGACTACTTTTGATCTTATTTGTGGATTTTGTTTTGCCTGTTCTTAAAATGCAGTTTTCTACAGTCATTGGTGTCTGACAGTAGACAAGTTAAGTAGATGTTTGTAAATGTCAGGTGTTGGATCATGCCCTAGATGTGCTGAACAAACTAAGCACAGGTTCTGGTGTGTAACAGCCATTTTGGTTCCTTGACGTTCAGATTTTGCTGCAGGTACTACTGTTAGTGTGATGATGGACTTTAAAAAGTGCCTCATTCTGCATAAACTGTGAATCCCTGTTTTGTTTAGGTTCCTGTTGAGAACACAAAAACTCAGGGTACTGATGGAGAGGATGATCCCACCTTCTGTGAGGTGTGTGGCAGAAGTGACCGCGAGGATCGCCTGCTGCTCTGCGATGGCTGTGATGCAGGGTAAGATGCAGGGCTGCACATGGCACAGTGTGGTCCACAGGCACTCTGTGCTTTGCAGGCTTGCCCCTTGCAGCTCTCTTCAGGCTCCTCATGTGGCCAGCCATGTGTCCATGTGTTACAGTGCAGACATCCAGCCCTGTGATGAGATGGATCCTTTTCTGGTCATGTAGCAGTGTATGTGTGGAGAGTCCTGCACACATCAAGGCTGCAGGCCACCAAAACAAGTGACCATGCCTTCAAGTGATGAAGGAGTTTGTGCTCACCCATGCAATATCTGGATGTATGAAGGGTAGAACCTTAAATCCTTGTCTCCTTGAGGAGAGGATGCATGACTTGTCCTAGCTGACTGGGTGTTAGTGCTGTGCAGGGGAAGTGCTTAAGATTCACAGTTTTGTGAAATGTTATGGATTTTCTTTAGAGCCACACCTCTTAAATGATTCTCTTGCTTACTTCTATCTCTGCCCCCTCCTTGATTAATAAAAAGTGTTAAGTAGAGTCATGAATATACTTGAACACAACTTTGGCCCTCCAGTTTTCTGCTAGAATTTAAAGCCCTTGGGCTGCTTAATCAGTCTTCCAGCATTGTCAGTTTGAAGATGTCAAAAGTTACCCACCGAACAAAGAGAGATGCTAGCAATGAGTATGTAAAGTAACCTTCCAAAAATTACTTCTAGCAAGCTAACTAGACATCTAGTTTTGTCTTTGTGTTCTGTGTCCATACACACTGATACACTGTCCATGCACACATATACACTGATTCACCTGGAAAAAAGACAAAATCAGGAACACTAAATATTGTTATGAGCATCATCAGAACACTGAGTTTAAAATACTAAGCCAAAGCAGTGTTTCATAGATCTTATCTGAAGTCTCATCTTTAAGTTCTTTCTGATTTTCCATAAGCTCGTCTCAACTCAAGGTATTGCTTCAGTTTTTACTTTGTGATCTCCCAACAGTTACTCTATTTTTTAAAATATATTTTTGTTTCTAGTTTGATACAGTTGTTTGATTTTTGTCTTCTTTTCCTAAAGAAAGATCTTTATATATGCTTGATTTTTAGAGTTGGCACTTCTGAAAACACTTCCTGAAAAAAGAATTTGCAGTCTTTACCAGCTCTCCATGGCTGAGATTAACTCTAGAAAAACATAGATTAGCTTGCTTCAAATGCTCATAAGCAGTGTTAATACTGTGTTGGTTCTCAGGAAGCTGATGTTGTTTCCTGTTTGCCTGGCTCCCCAGTACCTCTGTACTTCTCTTGCCACCATCAGCTTTGGCTCTGCACATTTGTTGGGTTCAAATGGCAAGCAATTCACCACACAGTGAAGGAAAACCACTCAGTTTTTCTCAACCTTTTTGAGCCTAAAGTGATGAAAATACCATCTAGAACTGAAGACCCTTGTGTAGCTATCAGGTAGCATTGTTTTCCACAGATGGATACAAGTGGATCCATAAACCATAGTTTCAGGCTTAAGAAATTGTGTCTGCCTTGTGTAGCATGTGGATAGAGGTAAAATGCTGTCTTCCCTTCGTAAGAAGCACACTGCTTGATTTTCTTTTTTATTTCTCTCAAGGTATCACATGGAATGCCTTAATCCTCCTCTGAGTGAAGTCCCTGTAGATGAATGGTTCTGTCCTGCCTGTGCCCCCATGGGTGCCAATGGTGCTGCAGGTAAGGGTTTCATGGTTGCCTAAGTAAATATTTTCCTCCTGAGTTAGGCAATGTGAATCATGTGGTGTTCTGAAGATATGCTTAACCTCCTGGTTTTATCTGCTCTAAGTAATTGTTTTGATAAGCATTCTGTCTTGAACTTTAAGATTAGACTTGAACTCTTGACTGATGAGAGGATCTTGTTTATGAAGATTTTCACCTGCAGTTACAACCTGTGGAGCTGCTTGTTGTAAGCAATCCTTTAACCTTTCCAAGGCAATGCCAGCACCACAGTGTGACTGCACTGTTACAGTGGAAAGAATTTATGGGTGTCCTGACCTCAGATTGCCAAGGCAGCAGCAACTTCTGTTACCTAGAAAAGAGTTACACTGTGTAACAGTTGGAAGCTGTGGTGTCTGCGCTCCTTTCCTTTGGAGAGGGTCATGGCATTCCTGAAGGGCAATGCTGATTATTTTTTATTGTCTGAAATTCTTCAAATGATTTCACCTGTAGAAAGACAAGTGACCTCAGCCTGTTCTCCTTCAAGATACAGATCACGTCAGCGAGGAAGAGGTGGCTGCGCTGGTGGCCGATGTTGTCCCCACCACCAGTCGGCTGCGCCCTCACGTCCGAACCCGCGCCATCGCCAGGACTCGGCAGAGCGAGCGCGTCCGGGCCACGGTCAACAGGAACCGCATAACGACGGCACAGCAGATCCGGGTACCGCGGGGGCAGCCCCTGTGAGAGCCCCGGGGGGCAGCCCCTGTGAGAGCCCCTGTGAGAGCCCCTGTGAGAGCCCCTGTGAGAGCCCCGGGGGCAGCCCCTGTGAGAGCCCCTGTGAGAGCCCCTGTGAGAGCCCC
>VZRX01017790.1:0-29210 GCA_013398075.1 Notiomystis cincta | reverse complement strand
AGCCCCTGTGAGAGCCCCCGGGGGGGGCAGCCCCTGTGAGAGCCCCTGTGAGAGCCCCTGTGAGAGCCCCGGGGGCAGCCCCTGTGAGAGCCCCTGTGAGAGCCCCTGTGAGAGCCCCTGTGAGAGCCCCTGTGAGAGCCCCGGGGGGAGCCCCTGCGAGAGCCCCAGGGAAGGGCTGCTGGAATTAGTCCCCAGTTCAGTAGCTCTGCTGTCTGTGTTGGCAGTCCATAGCACAGTGGTTGGTAGTTGTGGAGCTCTTTTAAGCTGAGACCTACAACGTGTGCAAGTGGACTACAGCACATGGCCAAGATGGCCTATTTTGAAATGCTGCAGCAGCTTCCTCTCTTAACCTGTATTTTCATCACCCCTGGTGTGAGCAAAATGGTGATTTTATTCCTAGTGGCTATTAATACACTGTTGGTGCACTACTTCCAATTTTTAGTGTGCTTATTTGACAGTCCTTTATTTTCCTTTGCCCTCCTATCTCCTTGCCCATAGCAGTAGAATATGTTGACTGCCTTCAGCCCAATTGAAAAGTGTTGTATTTTTAAGATTTCTGTGTTTGTGAAAATCAGTCTCTTATTGGAAGAGGAAAAAAACAAATGGTAGTGTTCTCTATAATGTGGCAGCATGAGTTCCAACACATTAACAGTCCTAGAGAATCTATGCAGGAGAGTATCCCAAATACACAGGGTCCCTCTCTTACAGTATTAAGCATAGTTTGAGAGAGCTGCCATGAACGAAGATCCAGCTCACCTTAAGTTTTTATCACATTTTCCCTTGACGTAAGGACTTCCCAGAATGCTTTAGCAGTTGTTAAATTTGTTATGTCCTCCATAATGGGGATGATCTTATTTGACTGCCAAGCCCCACTGTCTCCAAACCCAAGTATTTCAACTTTAACTTTAGAAGAATTAATAAAATAGAAAAAGTTGGTGAATTATTCGATGCACTGTTGTTAAGCAATTACAACTGAGTACTCAGGGCTATATGTTGAAAAAAAATAAAGGGAGGAAAGTGTTGTTTGGAATGAAAGACTCTGCAAGATAACTGTTGTTACTTTTCTTACTTTCCCTACTTGTTGTTTTAGAAATAGTGTGGACTCATCTCCCATGGGTGAGAGGAATGGTGCCTGGGGACTTTACTATTCCCTGGTAGTGTAATCCTGGGAACTCAGCACTTCCCACTCAAGAAGCTGTTCCAAGCTCCACTTCTCAATGTGCAGGGATGATTCCAAACCATACCTAAGAAAGCATTGTTATTTATTGCCTTTGTCTCTGAACAAAAGTGCATCTTATTTTGGTTCATACCATGAGTTGACTGAAGTGTAATTCCACTAGTTGAGGGAGTGTAAACTGTTGTCCTCCAAGCACAGTGAGAAGTTGGGAGCATGCATGGAATTTTGAAGGAGGCTGAAGAACAAGGTCCTTAATATGCCAGTCAGTAGAGGAAAAAAGTGATATAATTGCTTAACTGGCAGCTTGGTGATGTGAGAAGTTTCCTCATTTGAATCTCAAATCTATTTTTCATCAAATACTTTTATAAGTAAATGTTGCTGAGCTTTAGGTACCTGTGTCATGTAACTTCTGATCCCCCCCACAGCACGTGCCAGGGTACCTCATGTCCTCCCTTCTGGATGAAACCATTGAGGCAGTTGTAGCAGGCCTGAACACAGCCATCTACCAGCGTCCTCTGGCACCACGGGCTCCTGCCAGGAAGAAGAGAAAAACTGGTAAGGACATCAGGCACCTGTGGAGGGCCTGAATCCTACAAAATACTGTGCATCAGCTGTATGCTGCCACACCTGCACAGCTGTGGAGGTATCCCACGTGCATTTTCTTCTTTCCATGTAGCACCTCTGCCCAGAAGGTTGTTTTTAAATGAATCCTAGTGATGTCACTTTTTCTGCTCTGCTGTTGGTGGCATGCTGTGTGTCTCTTTTGAGCTGCTTTTTGTATCGTGGGGGGATGAAAAGGGGAGTACAGAGTAAAATACAGTGCCAGCACTTAGCCAGATCGTTGCTTTTTGTCCCATCAGGAAGGCGGAAGAAAGTAGGAGGCAAAAAAAGAACTCAGACAAAATCTGCTTCGGGGAAGAAGAGTTCAGGGGCACAGCTGAAGAGACGCAAGCGTGTGACGAAGAAGAGAAGGGGGAAAAAGACGAGAGTAAGATCACATGTGAGTGAATTTCTGCCAGTCAGTATCTGCCATTTTCAGCCCTCTGTAACACGGGATTCAGTTGGAACAAATACCATCTTAAAATCATAGCAGGCACCTTTCTTTCTGGTGGGAGTCTGTGCAGGATGTGTCCAGTGTACTCCAGAAAGATGCTGTAGGTGGAAATGAATTGCAACTTCCAGACAGGCCTGCTGGCTTTGCTGACAAATCCTGTTACCTGGGCTGTAGGGATCAGATTGTAAAGCATGTCCTGCAGGCTTTGTGTCCTGCCTTGCCATTCAGCTGTAGTGTTTACTTATAACCTGATGCAAGCTCAGTTAAATTGCCAGCACCTATTCTTTTTAATAGGCAGTGGATGTTTGTGGCTGTGTTGTTGCAAACCCAGCTAAGCAGCTGTAAGAACTCTCAAAATTCCTTTCAGTAGTATTCCCATGTAAATTAGACTGAATACTCTGCCCCAGCTTGATTCTTTTTGTCAGCTACTTTATAACTAGAGTCTTCACCTTAGAGCCAGAACTGTCCCTCCAGCATTTAATAAGGAACCACTGCTTTTGAATTGACATTATTAAAGATTTTTAGAAGCTTAATTTATCTGGTGACTTACATGTGATACATGCAGTCTCTGTTTGAAGTGATATATATTAGTTACCAGTTTGATAAGTGCTTTTAAACACAGATAGGCAATAAATGCACACCACTTGAGCTGCTGATGGTAGTAACCCGATGGCTGTACTTAGCCTAGGTGAAGAATGTGGGGCTTTAAACACAAAGTTACCTGCCCTAAGATACAAATAACCCAATCTCTTTGTCTGTGCAGGGGAAAAATGAGGTTACCACTCGCTCCCGTATTGCAAGAACTCTGGGTCTCAGTAAAGCCGTGCGTGGGGCCTCCCTCCCTGCCATGTACAAACCAACGGAGCCCTCGCTCGGGCTGATGAGAGCAGACATTGGTGCAGCTTCTCTCTCGGTCTTTGGGGATCCATACGAGTTGGATCCTTATGAAAGGTGAGAGATCTCTGCACTCTGGTCAGGGACCTGGTAATTGAACAGCTGCTGGGTTGTTTGTACATGTGGCTGCGTGCAGAGTGTGGATCTCACATCTGAAGGCAGCTTTAGGGACACAACCCATGATAACTTAACATAATGGCCTCTTCTTTCTTTCCTTCTGGGCTGACTTGCTGAGCTTGTAAGGAGTCAGCCTCCTCTAAACAGTTTTTCTGGAATAATCAGCCTCATGAAAACTTCCAGTAAGATCTATGGGTTCTTGAAAGGTTAGAATCTGAAGGAGTCTTGTCCTAATCCATTGCTTTTTATTCATTCAAGTAAAGACAGATGACATATTTTGTATACACTAAACACAAAATTAAATGGACCTCTGGGATCTCCTGTGTTTCTCCTTTTCTTATCCTCACTTTCTCAGACACTTTAAATTCAGGAGAAATCTTACTATGCCATAGTTCATGTTACTCATAAATGATGAATTTTTGTGGAGGGGACATCTAAAATTATTGTTGGTGAAATTTAATTTTCTACTGAATACTTCATTCTGATCCTTCCATAAAAGAAAGTTGTCAATTTAACATTTTAGATATGAAAATCTACATTTAAGTCTCTGCTGGCTGAATCAAGCTGTTCTACTTAGGCAGGAACAGAAAATAAGCATATTGCACAAATATTTTTAATATATCATAATAAAACAAACTGTGCTAACTGTATCTGTCATAGCAGTATCATCTCTTTGATGTGAAAAACATTTCAGACTATTTCAGAGTTCATGTGTGTTTTATCACAGCAATGAAGAGGTTCCAGCAAATCCAGATTCACCAGTGAGTGCCAAAAGGAGAGTTCTCTCCCAGTCAGCACTGAGGTCTCACCGTCCTGTAGCTAGACCCATTTCTGTGGGACTTCCCAGGTAAAAATCCATTGTTATTTTATTGTTCTTAGTTGTCTGATGACCCTAACAAAATAGTAAACCTGGTGATCATCCTTGTTTAACCCTTTCATTACCTTATCTTTTAAAAGTGTGTGTGTGCACATGCATGCCTGCACAAGTGTAGATAAATAACCACATCAATTTCTGCAAGAATTCTTTTTTTATGTTGAACACTCTTTCATCATACCTTTAACATTGCCACTGAACTTTAAAATAGGTATTTCCACCCTAATCTGATTATTCTCACTTTCTGTTTTGTGACTGTTCAGTAACCCCCTTAAGATGTTATAAATCCCAGTCTCATTAACCTTTAAAAAGGAGAATCCAACTGCACATCCCGAGGAGGTGAGGACTGTGCCCCCTCACCCCTTTGGTGGAGCTCAGAAAATTGAGGAAAAGCTTTGTTTGATCCTGCAGTTTAACAGTTGTTTTGCTGTGTGTTGCAAGGCCAGGGAGCCCTGGCTGCCCCCCACTGGCAGCCACAGTGAATTTTTAGGACTGAGGGATAGAACACAGGGAATCAGGAGCCTGATGAGAAGAAAAGGGATGAGGAAAGTCACTGAGGCAGGTGCCAACTGAGTCACAGAAAACTGCAGGGCTGAGGGAGCTGAAGAGAAATGAAGGGAGCTCATCTTAAGTAGATAAAGGTGTGAAAGGTTTACATAGCTGTCCTCTAGTGCATCTGACTTACTGTGAAGGTTGGTTTCTCAGGATTAAGGTAGTATATTTCTATGATAACTTGGATTATTTCTCTACCTTTCCCATCTCAATCCTGAAGGAAGACTTTCAGGAAGCTTTCCATGTCCTCAGAATTATTTGAGCAGCATATTGTTTAGAGGGTAGAACTGTTTAGCTGATACTCAGCTTTTCTAAAGGCTCCATTTGCCTGGGCCACACTGAATTTTCTGGTCTGGCCTTAGCAGCTGATTGTTTTAGTGTTCCCATTTTGTCTCGCTGTTGTCTGTCATTACAGATGTTTTGGTGTACATTATATGAATAAAGTTTGCTTTGTTGCCATACAGAAATGAAATGTAGCTCCCTCAAAGACCTGGGTCCCTTTGGATGTTTTTGGTTTTTTTTTTTTAGCAAATTCGAACAAAACAACCCCCCAAATCCCATCAACAGAAAAGCAAGAAAGAAAAACTGATAAGCCCAACACCAGAAACACCTTATTCGTCCATATTTCATGAACTGAAAACTTAAACCATCTTCATAAGATTGAGCAAAGCATAAGGGGGAGTGTTTGTGCTGTCCCCTGTGGGACCACTGCAGTTTTTTTTCAGGGTAATCTCTCTATGCCATGCTCTTAGCTACCCTACCAGTGGCACCTTGTGGTTAAACACTGGTTTAAATTGGTTCAAACTCTGTTATTTTTTTTAGATAGAAGTGTAGGCCTGACAAATACATTTGTGTTTGTAATTTAGTGGGGACAAGAGAGGCAGCTAGGATAGAAATATCTCTGAAGAGATAATAAGTGGTTTATGCTCCAAAAATGCATTTTAAATGCCCTAGAAAGTTAATGTTGATGTACAACACAGTGAGCACCAGCATTTGCTAACCAAAAGTCTCAGGTATGATCACATGCTATCTTACCTTGTGTTATTCCTGTGGGAAGTCAGTAAAAGCTTCATCTTCAGTTTGTCACAGAAAGATGGGGACTGAATGACTGTAGTGAAGCCAAAACTACAAGTGAACTTGCCTGGCTGACCTCTGTTTATGCCCTTGACTTTGGTTTCTTTTTAATGTAATGTGTGTGTATAGAACAAGTGCTGTAAGAGTAAAGGAAATGTAACCCCTCTGAAACATGCAGAAGCAGTGTGCCTGCCTTGAGTCCTGATCAAGAAGCAGAAGCTGCTCCTGTGCCTGATCTGTTGGGAAGTATCCTGTCTGGACAGAGCCTTCTCATGATGAGTAGTTCAGATGTGGTCATCAACAGAGATGGTTCATTGACAGCAAAGAAGGAAGGTAAGGACTTGGCACCTCACAGTGCTATTAGCCTCTTTGTTTCATCCACATCTGCCCTGACCCTACAGGCTGCATAGCTTTAAGGTTAGGGATGCTCTTCCTGAGCACTGGAATATGTGGGATAGATTCACTAGCTGCCAAGAGTAATCTGTCTCAAAAGATGCATGTCCTGAAACAGTGTTGCTTGTCTGTGTTCTAATTGCAGACCTGAGGTGTTACTGGAGGATTTTAGTTTTAATACGTAATTTTCTTCTTTCAAAAGAACTGCATGGTGGTTTCATGCTTTGCTTTGTTATAAAAAATGTAGGACTGGATAGATCAGAGTTATCTTAGTACCCGGTTTTTCTGGCATGTGTCATGTATTGCTGCCATGCCTGTGATCTGTACTTTAGTTTGAACAGCAGGATGAAGGACCTTGGCAAGAAATTTCTTCACAAAAGTAGAGCTCTAAATATGTGCTGTTATCTCCAGCTGTGTCTTCCCTTGGCATGGCATTACTTGAAAAGAATCTCTTCAAATTGAAACTTAGAGCTTTATTCTTGAAATAAGTGCCTCTAACATCCTCTGTTATAGTCATTTATGTCAATCAGCAGCTACAGGGTAATAAGCACTAATCTGGTGATACCCAGAGAACAGAATCATTTATTTCCTAAATATTAATGTTAACCTCAAAGATGTTGTCTGGCACTAAAAAGATGTATCTGGCCAAAAGAACTACTGGACTTCCTTATTACTGTGTGGTGTGTCTGCAAACCACAGTGGGACTTAAAATAATCAGCTTAGTACTTCTGTTAATGTTGGCAGAAAATGTCCAGCTATGTCCTGAAAAGCTGAATTGTCTGTTTGTGTGCCATAGCTCCATTTCATAGAAAATCGTCGAGTGACTCGAGAGCGGAGGAGGGCTCAGGGCTTGACGCCCGCCCAAGTACAGCGCACTCAGGGACCACAGCAAGCAGCTCCGTGGCTGGACCTTCCGTCTCCTCGAGGCTCAGTACTCACTCCAGCCCCTTCTCCTCCAGCTTGTTCTCATCACCTCCACCCTCACTGAGCAGGAGCAAGTCTGCAGCAAGCTCTGCACAAACTGCACCAGAAAAGGCATCCGTAAAATCAGAATATTCAATGACGCCCCGGTCTGTGCAGACTCAGAATACAGCGGCTTTGAGCAGGCATGGCTCAAAGTTAGAGGAAATGCCCAGATTCAATGGAAAATCTAAAAACTTCTTACCCACTGATTCATCTTCAAAGCCCCTGAGCTGTAACTTGAATTCTGGCTCGAAAGCTGTAACTGTGAGGCAGCCAGTAAAACCACCTTCCCAGAGAATTGACATCTTTGAGCTTCCCAGGATACCAAAGATTAAAAAAGAAACCAGCAGCAAGCAGGTGGAGCTGGAACCCACAGGAAGCCAAAGCTGTGACATCCCCAGCTCCTGTATAACCCAGCTGACTGGCAAAGAGAGCACTACTCAGCCGGGAAAGGGCAGCAGGGGAGAAAGTCAGAAGTCGAATTCCAAGGAACCTCAGCAGCAGACGCGTCCAAGCGGGGTGTCCTTCTCCGCCAGTCCCGGCGGCTACAGTGGTTCATCACTGCTGGGCACTTCGAGGGGCAAAGGCCCAGGATCCTTTGAGAGTTTTAAAATCAATATTCCCGGGAACACAGGACATCCCAGCAGGCTGTCTAACCCAGGATTTTGTAATACCTTCCGCCCAGTGGACGATGAAGTGCAGCAGAAGGAGAGTCCTTCGCCTCTTTTCTCAGTGAAGAAAAAGCAGGTCAAAAGTGAAATATATGATCCCTTTGAGCCAACAGGGTCGGACTCGAGTTCAGCAAACAGCAGTCCTGAAAGGCTTGGCTCAGGGATCCCACTAACTAATATCACCAGGACTATTTCCATTGAAAATCCGAAAGTTCAAACATTTCAAACTGTCCGTCGTTTCACCCCTTACAGGATAGAAAACATATTTGGATCTGGGACTGACTCTGACGCGCCATCTAGTAACGCGGAGTCTCGTGATGATGTGACAGTAGCCAGCAGGATTGTAGAACAGATCTCTGATACAGAGGAACGAGACCATGTGGATGAGGAAGATGTCCTAAGCAGTCCCTGCACTTCATCTGCTGTTAAGGAAATTTCTAATACAAAGTGTTTAAAGGAGGAAAGCAGAGAAGGACCTAATGTGTTCTTTAACGCTGAGGAATTGATTAGACCTAGTATTAATGTCAAAATAGAACCAGAGAGTCCCTCAAAGGGTGATGGGCAGCAGAAAGACCAAAAGGTAGAACAAGCAGAGAGGAGATCACGTTCCAGATCCTGTTCAAACTCCAGCTCCCGAAGCAAGAAGAAGGTGAAAAGGAAAAAAGCCCTTGTCAAAGAGCATAAGAGATCACGTTCAGGGTCAAGAGATAGAACACACTCAAGGGACCGAAGCTCCAGATCTACCTCTTGGTCAGGTGGGGAAGAGCACAGCAAAACACACACGTTAAAATCCAAGAGCAGGAAGTCTTCTACTGACCGTTCCAGCAGTCGTGAACGATCTAAAAAAAAGAAAATTAAGGATAAAACCAAGGATAAAAAGGCAAAAGCTTCTTGGTCTAGGGACAGATGGAAATCTAGGTCACGTTCAGGTAGTCCTGGAAGTTCTTCTGAATTTTATGAAAATAGGAAAAAGAAAAGACGGTCTCGCTCAAGATCAAGGCGGAGGGAGCGTTCCCGGTCAAACAGCGCGGAGAGGACTAAAAGGCGGAAGCACAGGCGGGACAAAAGCTATGAGAGGTATGATAAAGAAAGTAGCTTGAAGTCAAGGGACAGAAAGAGATCCAGGTCCAGATCTCGGGAGAGGAGAAAGTGGAGATCTCGGTCTCGCTCTGCATCTCGATCTTGGGAGCGCAAAAGCAGCAAATCAAAGGAAAAAAGGCTGCGATCCCGGTCACGTTCCAAAGAAAGAAAACACAGATCAAAAGAGACCTTGCTTCCTCCTCAGCCAGAAAAGGATCTAAAGCCTCCAGCTGAAAATGTGATTGAGTGTCTGGAGCAACCCCATTCTCTGAAACAAGAGCCAAAAGAGGAGCTAGTACTAGAAGGGCTTTCCATAACCATCCAACCAAATGTCAAACTTGAGGAAATACAGACTGACACCCCAGTTCAGGTGAGAGAGGTCCAAGAAACTATAAAGGTAGAGCCTATCTGTCAGGAAGTGAGCAGTGAAACTGCATTCCCTGCGCCAGAGATCACAAACATTTGTGTCCCCATTGGCGATATGGACTCTTTTGCTGAAACAGAGTTAATGAAGAGTACTGATCCAGCAGTGCTTGGTAGCTGTAGCAATACAAACCTAGAGATTACAGTTAAAATAGAAAATACTGCATTATGTCCATCTCTGATGGAACAACCTCCAAAGAAGGAAGTTATCATGCACGTTCCAGCTGAGGCTGCACCAATTCAAAGCTCATCCAAAAGCAAAGTTGTGGATTGCGTGAGGGAGGTTAAGGAGGAGTGCCTTGTCTCGAATGAAAATTCAAGTAATTTCACTAAGCCTGAGCTGGAAGTGGTACCTCAGGGTCCTGCCTTGAAATCAAAAGCACCAGTGAAAAGAGTTACCTGGAATCTTCAAGAGGAAGAAAGCGGCACGTTGTCTGCTGGAAAAGCTCCAAGTAAGTTTCTTTTGGAAAACAAACAGCAGCTGAAACAGGCTGCATAAGGCTTAGGGTTTTGGTGCCTGACCAGACCTGGTTGTAGTATAAGAGCTGTGTCATGTGAGCTGGGATGATGCTGTGGTTTGCAGTGCTGAGAGCTGGCGTTTTGCACTGGTTGAGATCACGAGGTGGGTTGTGCTAATGAATCGGAGAGGACGTGCTGTCAGCACGGCTCAGCCAGCGGCAGCTCTCCGCTCGTGAAGCGCCTGCAGCAAGCCCTTCTCTGAACTGGCAGCCCGTGTCCCACCCTCCTGCACTTAACTGGAATGGTTGCTTTGCCTTCAGAATTTATAAATGTTTCTCAAACCTGAGGAGCATGACAAGTCTCTGTAGCTCACTCCTGTGAGTGCTGCTAGAAACGGTTTGGCTTGGGAACCTGTGCTAGTTGTGTTGACGGAGTTGCTTGTGTTGTTCTTGTTGGTTACTCTCAACAAATAAACCCAGTAGAAAGCAATTGCTCAAGGGGATGAGAAGCTTCTCTATTATCAGAAGCTTTAAAATATGAGTGACTGCTAAAAAAATCCTTTTATACCTAGTTTTGCTGTTAGATGCTTTCTGTTTTAATTTTTAAAATAGAATTGGGTTTGAATCTTTGACACATTATTTTGTTCTTAGAGGTTTTCTTTTCCTTCTCTTGCGATACCTAGGGATGCCGTTTTACAAACTTCAGCGAGCAAAAGAAGGGGCCTGGAAAGCAGAGGACTTGAACCAAACGTTAAATCAGGTGCAGTTAAATGAGCCTCCTCCAACCAATTATATGATTCCTGAGCCTATGTTTCCTGATCTAGATTCCTCTCAGGTTGGTTCCTATTCCAGCATCCAAGTGTTGTGGAAGGCATCCCATCTCATCTGTGCCTTTTTGTGCAACACCCTTCTCTCATGGCAGAGTTTGCCTTCCTCTGCGTGTGGTGCATTTCATGTAGCCCATACACTTCAGCAATCCTCCAATCATTTAATCTCTCAGGTGCTCCTTACAATTGAAGAAATTTATTACCTTTTAATTCTGCTCTGTACATGCAGCTTCTGCTTTGAGCAGTAGCTTGCAGAAAGACTGTGCTGCTTGAGAAGCTGTGAGCTTCTTCCTGCCTGTGATCAGGCTGTAAATGTTGGCTTGGTCTGAGCCATCAGTGTGTGTAGTCCACCAGCTCAAAAGTGACTGGGGCTGATGGTAGCTCCTGGTGGATAGAAGGTGCTCTGAACATCTTGTTCTGATGCTGTGTCTTGTCAGCACGAGCGTTGACGGGGCGGTGTCTGTTTGACAGGTGTACTGCCAGAACATGCCTCTGGCGCCGGCTCTGCCCTCCAGCCTGCCCCCCTACGCCCCCGTGAGCCAGCCCACCGTTCAGTTCATCATGCAGGGAAGTCTTCCAGCGCTTGGCTGCGTGGCAGGACAGAGCCTCACCCCGGAGCCGGGCAGCCTGGCTACGGCATCTGAGCCAGGAATCCAAGCTGCTTCTGTTGGAAGTGCAGAGGAGAAGATCAAAGCACCCAAACCTCCAGTGGATAAAACAAAAAATGAGGAAGTGAGTGAATGCATAAAATGAATGAGCTGTTTATTTGAACTTTTTTGTTTTGGGGATTTCTAAATTTTTTCATTTTCTGTATTGTATTTTCCCAGCCCTGCTGGTTTTGGTGATTGATTATGCTAACCCAGGAGCAGCAGGCAGTCCTCTCTTTGAATTCATTTGAGATTTATGCCAGTTGAGGATTCTGCTTACTGTTGCTTCATCACAATAGGACAGAGAGGGATATCTGAAATACATTCTTAAAGTTCTGAAACTTTCTTGCATCAACATTTGGAAGGGACTTTCCAGAAACTGCAATGTCCAAGTTTCTCTAAACACCTGGTTTTCTCATTTCCCCTCCAGCTTTGAAATGAATGTCAATTCTCGTAACAGTCCTGTAGAGAGGTAGGACTGTATCTTGTTGCTTATCAGCACTGAAAAGGCAGAAATAGTAAAACATTTTGGAGATCTTTCAGTGCAAGTCCCTTGCTGCTGAGTTTTGGGTTTGCTGCATGGACCATTTGCTCTAGGCACAGTGGATGCTAACATGAGAACAAAATCATCTTAGCCCATTATTTTGCTTCGTACCATAAAACCAAACAGTAAGATACATTTCCCACTGAGCCTCCATTTATGAGCAACAGTTTTTATGGCACCTGTAATCTGAAGCAGTTATGGTTTGCTGCTTTTAGAATCAAATGCCTTTTGTTGGGTGTGTGTTTACTTGAGAGCTGTTGGAAGGGGAGGAGGAGGCCAAAATCAGGAAGTCCATGTTGTAGTCACTTGCTTAAAACACATTCTTTAAGACACAGAATAAATGTTACATAAAGAAACTGGTATTTGTTTCAAGACAGTAATTGACAGTAAAGGAAATCACTCTTGAGGTGATTACTTGGGTTGTTGAAATTGTGAAATGAGAATTTTCGTTGTTTGAACGTTTCTAAGAAAAACAGATTCAGAAACCATTCCCAAGACAGCACAAGGTAATGAAGTTCTCTTTCCTGTGCAGTACATGAAGAAGCTTCACATGCAAGAAAGGGCTGTGGAAGAAGTGAAACTTGCCATCAAACCTTTTTACCAGAAGAGGGAGATTACAAAGGAGGAGTACAAGAGCATCCTTCGGAAAGCAGTGCAAAAGGTGAGGGCCCAGTGAAGGGGGGAGGAGGAGCTGGGCAGGTCATTAATTAAATAAGTGGCAGTACTTCAGATTGCACTTGTCATTTCAGCAATTACATGCCATAAATGAGTAGCAGTCTCTGGACCCTCATACTCTGCAATCCTGTGCTGAAGCAGTGGTTGCTTTAAAGCAGGGCTGATTGGTGCCATTGCTGAGGGCTGTCAGTCTGTTCCTTTGATGGGATCATGTTTTCAGTGGACAACAACATTGCTAAGCTTCAGTTGCCTGAGCTGAAATGTTACATAGTAGGTACCCTGGGTAAGAAGGGCCAAATCCCCCTCACCAGGAGCTTCAGCCAGAATTCTAGCTGTTTCTGTTCATTAGGTCCTTGAGCATCTGTGGTGTCCCTGAACCTTGGAAGAGGGGCTTGCAATTTTGCTGATACTGACTTTTGTATCAAATCTTAGTGCTGAGTAGATCGTGGCTAAGAAAGACCTGATCAGCAAATAAATGTTGTCTTGTGAGGGGAAGTAATGCTCTTGTGGTCAAGGCAATTAATTGATACCTCAGAGAACTGTGTTTTCTCCCTGCTCTGCATTCTCACTATCACTGAGAAATTCCATCATAAATAAAAATTCCCAAGGTAATGGCTGCAATTTCACATCTTCTGTGTAACTCAAATGAACCATAAGTGTTGTTTGCAAGAGAACTGAGCAGTACCAATTGAAGTCACTGAACTCCTCTCTGAAGAGAGAGAAAGTTCCTTGTGTAGGATCTGTTCTTTCTCCACTATCCCAAAATGGGCTCTCAAAACTGCCAAATTCTTTTAATCTTAGCATTGCTTCCTCAAAAACATCCCAAAAATGGGATGTCAGCACTTCCTTGGTTAGCACATGTTGTGTAAAAGTGGATGGGTGGTGAAAAAGCCTGTAGTAAAAATGATTAATTTTGCTTTGAGATGCCTCTGCATTCAGTTGGTGCTTCGTAGATAAGCTCTGGGCTATTTCTGGAATGCTTGAAGGAAAATACTGCTCTTGTCTTTGTTTTCTGCTTTATGTACCCTGCTATGAGCCTTGGGGGTCTGTGGGAATTGGCTCCCCTGGACAGCTCAGGGCCTCTGCCAGTTGCCTGAGCTGCTGTCATTGATCAAGTGCCCTTTCTGACCCCCTGCAGATCTGCCACAGCAAAAGTGGAGAGATCAACCCCATGAAGGTGGCTAACCTGGTAAAGGCATATGTGGAAAAATACAAACACATGAGGAAGCATAAGAAAACTGATGGTGAAGATACACGTGAAGTGGAGAACTGAGCCACAGCCAGCATGACTTGGACTGAACCTGTCCTAGCTGTGGACACTGTGGGAATAACAGAGCCACAGTTGCATCTCATTGTAAGCAGACTGCAGAGAAACAAGATGATATCAGACTTTATCTACGGAACCTTCTCCTGCATTGTTTCCGTATGGGAATGAATTTAGGATTTTTTTTGGATTACCTACAGCTGTAGAACTAAATAACAATCCAATGCCTCAGACCAGCAGAGTAATTCGAGGGGAAACACTGAAGAGATTTATGTTCGGAACTCCCGGATTGCTACAGTTTTCAGGGTTACTTTGATCACATTTTTGGGCTGTGCACTTGTCTTGCTGAAGTTTGAAACTGGACACCACTTTTCATACAGTGTATTGAGAGCTGTATACTGTTCCCCTTGTGTTTATTTATCAAAATATGGATTGTCTTTAGAAATTTCTGATTTAATACTTGAAATGTTGTATTTTTAGCCCGTTGGATGGTGAGCGAGGCTTTATTCGCTCTGGCATTTGGGGATTGCAGAAATGAGCTAACCTTTATAAACTGACTTCAGAAACACTGCTCCAGCTGTGGTGTTTATTTGCATTCTATTGGAAGTACCTTGTTAGTGGAGATTAATTTTGGGGTGGGAGATTGTGTTGCACTTGTGTAAATAACGCACTGATGGCTGGTTTTGTGTCTGCCTTTCAGGAGAAAGCGAAACGAAAAGCAAGCATTGTCAATTTTCCGTAACAAGCCCGAAGGATAAGGCTGAACAGATGTACAAAGCAGAAATGTGACAGAGTTTATAAAGTTATTTTGAATGGTTTTTGTCCTATAGTAGGTGTCATTTGTTTGTCTTGCATTTGCCTCTTGGCCTGGCTCTTCCGTGTAAACCTGCACGTTTCGCTCTTGCCTAAGGAATGCTGTGTTTGTGGAAGAGGATCAGAGTTAGGTTAGTAATTGCCCTTCCTCCTCTGCAGGAGAACTGGTTTTCCTATCAAGAATCAAAGGAGTCCAGCACACATTCTGACTTCATCTCGACTGCTTTAGCAAAACTGCTTGCCTGCAGGTGCTGCAGAGCAACAGATCTTTTAAGTGACCATTTGAAATAACAGGCACTTAAAGGATATTCAGCACCCTTGAACCTGACTTGAATTATTCCCTGTCAAACCCTGCTAGGAAGGAGATGTTTCACAGAGAAATTGAAGAGAAAACCCGTAAGTTACAACTCAGAAACTGGCTTTCCCTTCACAGGAACTGGTTTGGAGAGTTTATTTTTTTTACTATTTAAACAAAACCAGCCTATATACCAGTAAGTGTCTGAACAGGCATAGTGTTTCACTCCCATCATTCACTGTGCTAGAGGAGTGTTTATGGCTGAATCCTGAGTATTCTGGAGTTAATCTTCTTTGGTTCTGTATGCTTCCTCTATGGAAGTGCAGCCTGGATGGACAATAAGGAAGTGATAACTTTGGAGTTGCTTTGGAGATTTTTGGAGCAGACACAGTACTGACTGCAGAACAACAGCTGGAAGAGAAGCTGTAGTTTTCAAGCTAAACTTGTAGCTAGAATACATACTTAGAACGTGGGTGTGGGGGTTGTAAATACAAACACTGCTGATAGATTTCTTGACAAAAAAAAAATCAGTATCTTTTATGGCACTGTTGGCATAAGAATGAGAGAATGTGGTCTAGTTGTGCATACACTTAGGCTGGAAATTGGACACCTCTGAATATCTCAGGAGCAATTCTGCCATAACCTGTCTGAGTGAAAAAGGGTAGGTGGTGTGAAAAACAAGGCTTGACCAAATAATCGAAGCAGAAGACAACGTCAGTCTGTTTCATTCCTCAAGCTCTTTCATTGCTTTAAATTCTTGTTTCATGTTACCCTTGAACTGGCAGTAGAGATAACAGCCTGTTGCAGGGTGTATTAGGAGTGTCTGCACTGTAAGGCCTGTTAACTTTGTTACTTCTGCACCTGCCATTGCCTGAGGAGCACTGAGTCTGAAAACTACACCTTCTGCATGTGCTTTCTGCTGAAGTTACATGAACAAGAATACTGGTTCTTTCATTGTGTCTGCCATTAAAATCAGATTATCAAATTGTAAGCTGCCTCCTGGGCAAGGCAGTAAGAAACATGCCTAAAAATACCTCTTCTGGCATGTTCTAGAAAGCAATTTTTCTAGTATACTGTGTATACTGTTTGCCTTTTTTTTCCCCTTTCTGGTTGACCCTCTTGGATCAGATGCTGCTACTGTTTAAGGCAAGAAATTTTATTTATTCGATACATGCAGTAGTTTGGTAGGAGTATAACCTCTTTCATTCCTGTGCAAGAGTGGTGATGCCCAAATCCATGCCTGTGCTGGACGAGCTGAAGGATGCTGCACCAGGAATTTGACTTGGCACTCACTCTGCCACCATGTTTGTCTTGTAGGTGACCTCCAGTACTGCTTTTGGGACGTAGCCTGGCCCTGCCATCTGGCCAGAGGTGCTCAGGTTCATGAGAGCTGCTCTGAGGTTGGATGGAGAAAAGAGAGGGTGGGGTTCCCTGGTAGAGCTGGGGAGGAGGGAGCGACACAAGAGGAGGAAACGAAAGGGGAGGCGAGCGCCCGGAGGATCCAGCTGGTGCCACGCTGCTGCAGGGCCATGGCCCAGCCCAGAGCCGGTGAGTAGCTGCCCTGGCTCTTCACTGCTCTGGCTCAGTGGTGGTGGGAGTTCTGTGGCTGGTCCCTCAGGGAAAGACTGGGCTTTTGGGAGAGGGTGAAGGCTTGCTTTCCTGCTGGGCTTGGAGCATGTCCCACGTTTCAGTGGTGATGCTGAGAAATGGTGATGAGTCAGTCCTGAGCAGGGTGCATTGCATAAGGAGATGCCATGCTTGGCGTCATGGGAGGAAGTGAAACAAGGGAGAGGAAAGCAAATCTCTAACCATGTTTGCTCTGGTATCGTGTGATTCCCATCCTGCTGCTGCTCTCCTCACCTGCAAATCTCTCTGTTCTAAAGTACCCTCTGTTTGGGGACATTCTCAGCCACCACTGTGTCCCAGCCTGTCCTTTGGGGAACCCCAGCCTCACCAACAGGGAATCACAGCATCCATCTGGAGGGGAGAGGATATGAAAGAGGAAGTGTCTGAACTCGCTGGCCCTGGCCTCAGTGCATTGCCACTGGGAGTGGGCTGGGTGAGTTATTTGGGGAGCAGCTGTCCTGATGTTGGCTCTGCCCTCACAGCCCACTGCTGGGATTACAAAACACCCAGTTTTGGCGTAGATGCATCTGTGGCTGGAGCTCTTGCAGAGCTCAAAACATGAGAGCAAATCTGTTAATGTGACGTTTGGGCTGCAGGTCAACACCTGGTGGGAACCATTCCTGTGTGTTCAGTCCCAGACAAGATCCTCAGCTTCAGTTCCTCTCTTGAGAGGACACAGGAGCTGTTAAAGCAGTAATTGTTCAACCAGCTCCTCTACTTTTTCCTTGCTGGCCAAAATTATCCCAAAGTGATGCAAAAGAAAAAAAAAATGGTCTGCAACTCCAAAGGGTCAAAGTCTCTCTTAACCACCTTCCCTGTCCCCTGTGTCCAGGTCAGGAGCAGGAGGACAGATTGCGTGAAGTGAATCTCTCTACCCAGAGGCTGCGCGTGCTCCCGCCCGCAGTCCTGAGCAATTCCATTCTGGAGAGCCTTGACCTGGACAGGAACAAGCTCAGGAGAATCACCGGCATTTCTAAGCTTTGCAACCTCAAGAAGCTGATACTGTCCAAGAATGAGTTTGTGGACTTCCCCAATGAAATCCAGAGCCTGGTCTGTTTGGAGAGGCTTGAGCTGAATCAGAACCAAATCCGGCTCATCCCCGAGGGGATTTTCTCCCATCTCCCCAGGCTCAAACACTTGCGGCTGAACAACAACCGTCTCTGTGCCCTCCCCAGGGACCTGGCAGCTTGTCGAGTACTTCAGTACCTCAACATCTCCAACAACCTGTTCCGCACCTTCCCGCAGCCTGTCCTGCAGCTGGCACACTTACAGGAGTTCCATGTGCAGAATAATGCCCTGCACCAGCTCCCCAAGGAGCTCTTCCAGGGACAGTCCCTGAAAAAGTTCAAGGCCAGTGGGAATCCCCTCCGGGAGCCGCCCAGTGAAGTGTGCGCTGGTGGCATTCAGCAGATCCGGAATTACTTCAACCAACTCCAGCATGGTTTGGGGCAGGAGGATAAGAGGGTCAAGACCATGTTCCTGGGGGCCTCACTGGCAGGGAAGTCCACCATCTGCAGAAGTCTGAAGCAAGGGCAATCCCAACTGGTGGCCGAGGAAGAGAGAACAGTTGGGATAGAGATCAGTGAGTTCCAGATCGAGGACTTCACATTTCTCTTCTGGGACTTTGCTGGCCAGCTGGAATACTACATGACTCACCATGTGTTCATCACCCCACAGGCACTTGTCATCCTTGTCATCAACCTTCACATGTAAGTGCTGAGCTGGTTTGGGTTCCAAGCTGAGCAGGGAAACTAAAAAGGAGCTGGGGAAACCTTGCACTGCACAAATTCACACTATTTCCATTGGACCTTGAGGCCTGGTCTTCTCAGCATTGGCATAGCTGGCTCTCCCTCTCCCTGCTTTTGCAGATCAGCCTTTTAATCTACCAGCTCTGCCATCACCTTGCCAAAGTCCCTGTTGGGAGGGGTTGAATAAGCACCAACTCCTTATGTGACAACTGAACCCCGTCTAAATGGACTTGCTTTCTGCAAGCAGCAAGTCCTTGCAATCCCTCCTGTATCCTGTGGTGTTCCCTGAACACGGAGGGAGCATCAGGCTTGGATTTGGTGCTACAGAGGGATGCTCCTATCCACAGCAGGGATTGACTCTGCTACACCCCATAGCTTAAGGATGGGCTTGGATACAGCCCACGTCAGCTTCTGAGATCTGAGTTCTTGTCCAGTGAGCTCCTGAGACAGCACAGAGTGTGTGATCAGGCCTGCACTGCTGGAAGTTGGCTGGAGATGCAAAGGGTGAGATGTGAATTTGGATTTTCTTTTTCTCCCTCCCCAGGTACCAAACTAATGACAAAACTTTCAAGGAGCTCGTTGGTTTCTGGGTCAACAACCTGTCCATGCGAGTCCCAAACTCGGTGGTGCTTCCTGTGGGAACCCATGTGGACTGCTGCCAGGAGCAGGAGGTAGCAGAGAAGACACGTGACATCATGGCCAGGATCACAGCCATGCTGGCGGAGAGAAAGAGCAACCTCGCTCACTTCATTGACAACCTGGAGGGCAGTGAGGAGCCCAAGTTTTACGTGGACCAGTGGGAGAGGCTGAAAGAGATGGAGAGCTGCACATTAACTGTAGGGCTGAGATTATCCTGGGTTCTGGCTGGTTGAGGTCACTCTCTTGTCTCTTGCAGCCCAGTGTGCTAATGGCTAAGGTGACCTGGTGCAAATGCATCAGGCCTCTGCTGCAGCCCCTCCCCAGGCTGGGGTGGATGTGGTAACCCCTGGCTGTGACCTGCAGGGCCCTGTCCCTGGTAGGTGATGGGCATCTCCTCCTGTGTCTTGTAGCAAGTGCCTGAGGAGGAGTTTGATGGGTCATTTTCTATCACCAGGTGATTTTCAGGAACTGCTGCAGAACAGAGGTGTGAAGGAAGTGCCCTCTGAAGCTGAGCCAGCAGTGTGTCCCACCCTGGGTGACCTCGTGGGCATTAAGTCCTTCCTTTACCTCACAAGCTAAAAGACTTCTCGATGTGCTTTTGTCAGGTATGTGCTTCCTCTTTTCCAGATCTTAAACTTAGTTGCTGTCAACTGCACGGATCACCGTGACATCAAAAAGCTCGAGGGCACGATTTTGGAGCACGTGAAGAACGAGGAGCTCTTCCCCGAGGTGGTGCGAGTGCTGCCGCCCGTCTACAGGCAGGTGGAAGCTGCCATCGTGGATATCGCACAGCGCGAGGAGATGGTGGCACACCATGGTGGGTGCTCTGCCACCCTGCCCTGCCTTCCTGAGAGGAGCTTCTCTCCCGTGCCTGGGACAGGCTCTCTCCAGCGCTTTCCTGATTTTGGGATGGGCTCTCCAGTGCTTGCTGCACCTTCTGGCCCTGTTTGTGTGGCAGTGGGGTCGCTGCTGAAGACCTTGCAGTGTTAATGCTCAGCACACCTGAGCAGGCCATGTTGTTTGGTTTCTTGCTTCCCAGTGATGTTTTTCTTTCTCCCCTTTTCCCTCTATAAGCAACTTTTAAAGTTTTGCAGGAAAGAGCTCCACAGCTTTAATGCAACTATGTGGTTTTCAAATCTACATCCTGCTAACTTTATTTAATGGCCCTACCTTTCCCTAGACCCTTTTTCCATGTGTCCTCTGGCCACTGTAGGATTAGCGAACAAGGAGCAAATGCTTTTGTTTTGTGGAGATAAGCCAGATTTTGTTGCCTGTCTCTCTGCGTTGCTGAATTTAACTGTCTGAGGTTTAACTGACAATCTGAGGTTTTCTGGCTGGAAAGTCTTCTGCTTCCTCAAACAAAATTTTTTTTTAAAAAACAGTATTAGCCTCGTTTTTCAGAAAGTCCTGGCAGGCTGTTGCCACTGTTGAGGCAAGGCAAGGCTGTGGGAGCTGCAGGGTGGCAGTGGGACAGCTGAGGAGAGGCAGAACATTTTTGGTCACAGTCACTGAGCATCACTCCGATCCCAGCTACTTCCCCAGGGATGGCATAGGTGATGTGGGGTGCTGCTGGTATTTGTTGGCATCTGAAGCCTCTGCCTTGCAATGCTGTGTCTAATAGATGCATGCTGAGCTCCTGCATCTCCCTCTAGGCATGATGGACCTCCAGCACCTACTCAGCAAACTCTCCCAGCGCAAGCACCTGGCCAGCCTGGGCAGAGAGCTCCTCCAGGACATCTTGCGGTACCTCCACCGCATTGGGCTCATCGTGTGGTATGAGGAGATCAAGCACTTGGAAAGCACTGTCTTTCTCCAGCCTACCTTTTTAATAACGATGTTCAAGGTGAGTGTGGGAGTTAGGAACATGTCTGTAGAGCCCAAGCCCTGCAGCTTTGCTGGGCTCCTCTCACTGCCACCTCATCTCTCCTGTCCCCATGCAGCTCCTGGTGCGGTACCGCCTGGTCCAGCAGCTCGAGAGCATCTCCGTGGAGACGCTGATCGGGGAGCACGCCACCATCAGGGACAGAGCCAACTGGGTGTGGACCTTCAAGTCAAAGGCAATGCTGTGCCACCAGGCCGTGCGTGCCTTGGTGAAGCACCAGCTCTGTTCGGAAGGCATGTGGGATGTCTTTGAGGACATCATGGGACACGGGCCTCGCAGAGGGAGAGGGAAGCTCTTCAGCCTCCTGGAGCACTTTGAGCTCTGCCTGGAGGTGAGGAACACTGAAGCGCTCAACCCGCAGGCCAGGGAGTTTGTGCCTGGGAAGCCGTGGGAGGCAACACGGAGCCAAGGCAAGTCCTGGTACTTGTTCCCAACCTATCTGAACCAGACAGAGGAAGTGTCTGAGGTGTGGGGAGGAGATCACCCCGAGGACCTCCACATCCGTGCCTACTTCTCACCCGAAATACCTGAGGGCTTCTTCCAGAGGTAAGCACTGGTTTCTGGCCATCAGTGAGGTTGTGGGATTGAGGACAGTGCCAGGATGACTCTCAGCAAGCCCTGGGCTGTTGAGACTGTATCTGCTGAGGCCTGAGGCTGGGAGTCAAGATCCCAGGGTGGCTTCTCAGCTGTGCCACACTCATGTGGGGCCCTGGGTGAACCCTTGCAGTGTTCACTGCCCGGATGTGAGCAAAGGCCATGCTCCTTCTAGTTCACCTTTCATCTGGGGAGATGTTTGGCTAATCTGTGCTCACCCAGGCGGGCAGAGGTGTCACAGTCCTACCCAAGAATGTTCTAGTTTCTATGGGTGTTGGAACTGTACCAGTTTTTGGAGCTTCTGGTTTTCTGGACTTGTGTCTAGCATTTTATCTGATGGTGTTGTGGGTAAACCCCAACTGGTAACCAAGCACCACAGAGCCAGTCACTCACTCTCCCTGGCTGGACTGGGGAGAAAATCAGAAAAGTGAGAGAACTCATGGGTTGAGATAAAGACAGTTTAATAGTTGAAATAAATTAAAATAATAACAGTAATAGAGATAATAATATTGTAATGAAAAGGAAATCACCAAAGAGAGAAATAAACCCCAAGAAGAACAGGTGATGGAAATAAAAAACAATTGCTCAGCACTAACCAACTCATGCTGTTCCCAAGCAATGGTCCCACAGCCAGCTTTCCCCCAGGTTTATATGCTGAGTGTGATGCCACCAGCTATGGGATAATCCTTTGGTCATTTGGGGTCAGCTGTGTCCCCTCCCAGCTTCTTGTGCACCCCCAGCCTCCTCAGTGGCAGGGCAGCCTGAGAACTTGAAAAGTCCTTGATTTGGTGTAAGCCCTGCTCAGCAGCAACTAAAACATCACTGTCTTATCCACATCATTCTCATCCTAAATCCAAAGCAGAGCACTGTACCAGCTACTAGGAAGAAAATTAACTCCATCCCAGACAAAACCAGGACAAGATGGCCAACTCTGGAAGGATCTCTTGGCTTAACAGGCTGCTCCCAACGCTGGGAACGCTCCCAATGTAGGGGAAGGTCCTCATTTGATGTCTGCCTCTGTTCTTAGTGAAACTCAGCTCATATTTTCAAGTCCACCTGGTGCCACGCTTTGTCCAGCATTAGGGATAAGCTAGGAGAAAAGTGGTAAAAGCCGTGGGCAATTTCCTCACAGGTTCCTGGTGAAAGCTTGCTCCTTCTATTCCACACACTGGGTGGCCAAGGTGACCTGCCTGCTTGTATGCAATGGCAAGCCTCTGCTGACCAAAGAGAATAACCAGAGGGCCTACAGCTACCTGGAGCTCCGCTGCAGAAAGCCATCAGAAAGGACAGGTAAGATGCCTCATCCATATTTCATGATTCCCAAGCCATGTCTCTCCTTAGCTCTGCCCCTGCTACCTCCAGCCCTCGGGGAAGTGTCCCAAGAAGCCTCTGCAACATGTCCTAATCTGGCTTGGGTCCACCACCAATCCACTTAAAGATTTCCCCTTTCTCTGTGCAATTCTGTTCAGGACTCCTCTAGAAGTAGCACACGAAAGTGGAAAGTCAAGTTATCATTCTTGTCATGGAGCAAATGGGTTGTTCTTCCCCAGAAGGCCCCAGCAGAGTACAGTCTAAGGCTGAGTCTTCAAGTGATAAGCAAAAGGGCCACCCGAGTTGGGGAGCTCTTCCAACATATCATTAAATTCCTTACGGAGGTTTGGTTAGCTGGAGGAATGGAGCTGCTCTGACAGTTGAGGCTGTGGGCAGGAAGTGATGTGTGGGTCACAACAGAATCTCCTGGGCTGCCATGGCTGGGGGCTGTAAGAAAGCGAGACCTTCTCCTTTTGCCTGGAAGGTTTCCAGTTTGCCTGGGACTTCCTGGTGGCAGTTGTGCTCATCATCCAGAAGCTCGCTGAGGAGTGGCCGGGGCTGCACGTGTGTGTGAAGACTCCGTGCCGAACGTCCGGCTGTCCCGCAGAGCTCCTCTGGCCGGACATGGACGGCGCAGGTGCCACGTACGTACACGCTGTGCCCTCCGAGCAAGGGCAGCACCTGGGTGGTCACCACTGCAATGTGGTGGGGCTGGTCAGCTTCTAAAAGCCACGTGAAATTAGTCGTGAGACTCCTCAGGCACTGCAGTGCCCTTCTGCCCACCACAGCAGGTCGTGTCCCACGTGGTGTTAACACTTCCTGGTGTGGGAAATTAGAGCAGGGGGGAAAGGTGGGGAAGCTGAGACCTGGGGCTCCAGCACATCATGTTCACTCTGGACACGTGCTCACACATCCCTGTGTCGTGAAGAGCTGAAGGTGCTCAGGCACCCAAGAGGGCAGTTGCTGTCCCACCAACGGCAGCACCTCAGTCAGGGTGGGAAGAGCAAGCCTCTTCCATTGCCTTGGCATCGTCTTCCATGGGAAGTGCTGAGGGGAGCTCCTGCTCCTTCCTTCCTGGGCTTTTTCCTCCACAGGACAAAGGAAGACGTTAAAACCTGCGGAACGTGTGGGAACCGTTTCGGTGCAGAGCTGCTCCTGCCCAAAGGTGAGACCTGTGTCCTGAGTTTGTGCCACAGCTGCTCAGGGGAAAGAGGCCGAGGGTTTCATGGAGCTGAGGTGCTAAGGATGTCTCATTCCCACAGTACCCAGGCCACTGGAGGAGCCCCCAGCACAGCCCTCTGCTCACTATTACGTGACAAGCTACGGGACCACCACCTTTGGGCCCAGCAGCATCCAAGTCACGAGGCAGGTGAGGACACTGCCACCTCCCCTTGCCCAGGGACCAACAGTGATGGTCAGGCTCCTGAAGTGAGGGGGTGCAGTTGCTTGCAGCCTGGGGAGGGCACACCCCATCTTCAGGCAGCCCTCTGGTTTCCACAGTCCTCCCTCTCTGCCCCTGTGAGCCAGCAGTCTGGGTGCTTCGTGTTCTAGTTACTGCCTTGTTTTTCCAGAACATCTCCAGTGAGTAACTCTGGGCCAGTGCTCCACGAAGAATGATTTCTGTTTAGCCCAAGCCAAGCTCTCCTCAACACATTCTGCTTGTAAGTCATGTTTGCAGCCTTAAGGCATGGAAATAAATGCATTGATAAATGGATCCCTTCACATGTGGGAAATCACCTCATTTACTCAAAGTTAAGGGGAAGAAGGCACTCATAAGCTCTCTGATACCAGCCTGCCCCTGCCAGCAGGGACTTTGCTGAGACAATGCTGGGGACAGACCGCTGTGGTCTTGGGGGTACAGGGGTGTGGCAAAGATTTCAGACTGGTGGCAGAGGCAGAGGTCCAGACAACAGCAGGAAGAGAGAACTAAGTTTCTATACATACACATTTTAACTTGGAAAAATGAAGAAATAGATCTCTTAATTACCACACTCCACAAAAACACATACTAGAAGCTGACGGAAGGGAAAACCGACGTGTGAGCTCCAGGACCGGTCAGTGAAGCTGTCCTTGGGCTGGGGAGTGCTGGTTTGCAGAGCCTGGGTCGGTCCTGCTGCCTGTGCCAGGGCCAGGGGAGTGGGGCAGGCAGGGTCAGCCCAGCTGCATGTTGTACTGCTCGATGAGCTCCATGAGGTCGAAGGAGTTGGAGAGCTGCAGGCTGATGGTGTGGCTGTCCAGGGAGGAGGCTCCCTCCTGCAGCACCTGCTCGTAGCAGTACTCACAGAACTTGGGCACCAGCTGCAGCGGCAAGACATAGGGTTGGGGCAGGTTAGGGGCAGCTGCCTGATACAGCTGCAACACCCTGTCCTCCTGGAGTGCAGGGAGATGTCCGGGGCACTCTTTGTCTCCCCCAAGCCCTGAGGGTCCCTGTCACTGGGCAGCTGCCTTCCACACCATCCTGCCCAGACCCATAGCGTCCTCTGGCCCACCCTCGCCCCATGTTTTCCCTGGTCCCCAAGGGTTCCCTCCCTGGTCATGCAGCCCCCATGTCTCCAAGGATCCACCTCTCCTGTTACACAGTTCCCCCATGTCACTCAGTGCCCCAAGATACTCCCTCCTTGAGTATCCGTATGTCCATCTGCCCCAAATCCTGAGGGCTCCCAAGTCCCCATCTCCACTGCACACTGAGGGTCTCCCTCCTTGTACACCCAAGCACTCACCTGCCCTGGCCCCTGAGGCTCCCTCTGCCCATTCCCTGAGGAAACTCCATCACCTAGGAGTCCCCATCCCTGGGCACCCAGAATCCCACCTGCCTCCATCCCCAAGCATCCCTCTTCAGGCACCCAGACCCTCCATCTCCCACCCACTTCAACCTCAAGGATCCCCCTCCTCAGGCACCCAGAGTCCCAGCTCCCCTGGCCTCTGTGAGTCTCTCCCCTTCCCTGGGCAGCAGTGGGATAAGTGGTAGTTTTGGCTACTGTACCTTGACCAGGATGAGCTTGGACTCCTTAGGCTTGGCTTTGGAGAAGGCCTGCCCAAAGCAGAGGTAGATGGTGAAGTCAGGGGATCGCCGCCTTTGGCCGTTGCGGAAGTCCCTCAGCTCTGTTAGGCAAAACAGGGCTCAGTTTTGGGGTGAGCCTGGGGGGGAACAGAGGGGCTGGGCCCCAAACAACACACGGGAAACTCTGTGCCACCCCTACCCACCTGTGCAAAACTCATCGAAGTCAAAGATGGGCGTCTCCTGGTCCCGGCAGAGCAGGTTGGGTGGGGGCTCCTCGGCCCCCTCGAGCTGCTGGGACAAGGCCCAGAACACCTTGCACTTCTCCCGGCGCGTGGCGAAGATCTTGTTGGCGCGTTGCTCCAGCTGCAGCCCCGCCATGCCCAGCAGCTCCTCGGTGATGCGCCGCTGCTTGTTGTCGGCCACGCTGGCGGGGCTGGGGAAGGGCACCACGTGCCAGGGGCACAGGGCCTCGGGCACACTGCGGGGCTGGTAGGTCAGCAGGCAGCGGCTGCCCCCAACCACCTCCTGGTGGAACTCCTTCCCCCGGTAGTAGATGGTGACATCCAGGATGGAGACGGTGTCATCTGCACCAGGAAGTGATCAGCAGCCACGTCCTCCAAACCGAAATGTTCCCCCTCCCCCAAGCACCCCCCAAGCATATTTACTGTTAATAATTGTAATAATAATTTATAGCTGTTGATAATTAATAACCCTCACCTCTGTTACCCAGCAGCAGCCGTGGCTGTGGCACAGGCCTGGCAGCAGGGACGAAGAAGGCCGCCTCTGCCGGGTACGGCACGGGGACCGTGCCCTCCATCAGGTGGCCCGGCGGTGGCACGGCCCCTGCGGCGGGAGAAGAGCAGCATCGGCATCACCGCTCCGGCTGCAGCGGGGCGGGGCTGCTTTGGCATGGGGTGCCCATGGCAGCACCCTGGCTTCTTCCCACCGCTTTGTGGCATTCCCACAGCCAGGGCCGCATCCTGCCCCACGGCACCCACCTGTCTCCTGGGGCGGCAGGAGGCCTGTTGGCTGGTAGGTGTCCAAGGTGGGCTGCTCCACCGTGGGCACCCACTGTGGAAATGTCGTGGGAGGGAAGCAGTTGGTTTGGCTGAGGTCTGCGTAAGGCTGGAGCAGGGTGTCCTGGTGGGGCTGGAGCACGATGCCCTGGTGGGGAGTGTCCCCTGCAGGGAAACCACCTGTGGGAAGGTGCTGGGATCACCCACCCAGGCAGTCACCCACTCTGCACCCCATGAGCAGAGCTGGTCTCACCTGTGGGCACCCAGGATGGGGCCAGTGAGCCAAGGTCACGGGGGGAGATGTCACACTGCTGCAGCATCTCCTCCAGAACAGAGAGCTGGGTGGAGTCAGTGCTTCCTAAGGAGAAGCACAGGGGGTAGGATGTCTCACAGCCACAAAATCAGCCCTAGCTGATCCTAATGGGTGTCACCCCCCAAAAAATTGTGGGACTTGTGCTTACCTGGGACAGCGATTGCTGAGGCCATGTCTTGGGGGTGGAGCTCCAGCTGGGAAGGGAAGGAGAATGGGATCTTATTGCTGTGGTTGCCAGGTACCCAGCCTCCCCCAGCACACATTTTGGCCAGGTGCTGGGCTGCAGCTCAGGAGCAGTGCTTGCAGAGTGGTGGCAGGGACACCCCCTGGCCTGATGTGCCCACCCAGCTCAGCTACCTGCAGCTGCTGTTGTGCTGCCTGCTGGTCCACCACAGGGTCCAGAGTGCTGGATTCTCCCTCCTTGCTGTGCTGGAAGATGGCTGAAAGGAGAGCACCAGGAGTGAGAGGTCCTGAGATCACCCATTCCACCCAACACAGCCCCTTCACAGGGTGAGGCTCACCTGAGACAATGGAGAAGACCTTGTGTGGGTCATCACCATGCTTGGAATGGTCCTGTTCCAGCTGGAACAGGCGGGTGCTCCTCAGGGCACAGCGGAAGTTGGTCTTCCACTTGGCCGGGTCCTCAAAGCCTTCTTCATACCGCCCACTGACCTTGGCCCAGGCCTGGGGGTGCAGGGAGGTAAGCATGGGGTCCCTGGCTCTACAAGCATGGAGGTTTTCAGGGTGTCTGGTTTTCCCCCACCTTCCCTGCTCCCACATCCCCCCCACCCTGAAGACCTCAACTTGCTGCTGGTCACCATCCTGTCCCATCCCCCTTGAACACTCTGAGGGTGCTGCTGGTCACTCAAACCCTCCTACCTGGAAGACTTTGAGTGAACTGTGGATCAACCCCACCCCACCCACCTCGAAGACCCTGAGAATGCTGCTGGTGACCACCACTCCTCCCCCCTTGAGGATCTCCACCTCGCTGCTGGTGACACTCATTCCACCCACCTTGAAAACGTCCAGGTCACTGCTGGTGACGTCCTTCCTGGCATTGTGCTTCCAGGGGACGCGGAAGATGGTGTGGGCAGGGTCGATCCAGCGCAACCCCCGGTAGCTCCCGCTGTTTATGGCGTTCAGCAGCCACTGTCCGAACCGCAGCTTCTGGGCTTCCCTGCGGGCCCGGGACCGTCACCGGGGGGGTCCAGGGCCACCCAGGGACGGCGACTCGGGGGGGGCCGGGGGTGCTGGACGCCACTTACCCTTCTTTCTCCGACTCTGCCATGGTGCCGGGTCCGCAGAGCTGCCGTGCCGCGCCGTGCCGGGCGGTAACCTCGGTGCTGGAGGCGGCCGCCTCCTGCCCGATCCTTTATCCGCCCCTCCCGTTTTCCTGGAAATCACGTGTCCCTTCCGAAAGTAAAAGTGTCGCCGCTCCCGCGTCGGGGCGGTGTCGCCGCTCTCGGGAGTGCCCGTGGAACGCCCCGTCCCCCCGACGCCACTGCGCAGCCCCGCGCCAAGCCCTCTGCAGACTCTCAAGAATTAAATCACATGAACCCGACCTACAGCTGAGCGTGGGACGGCTACAGCGCAGCGGCTCGGCCGCACCCGCTCCAGCCGGGGGTTCCCGTGGCTGGAAACCCCCCGGGCCAAGTCCAGATGTGTATTTTAACCCTTCTTCTCCCGGCTGCCTTGGCTTGCAGGCTAAGGCCGTGCTGCCAAAAATTACAAACCAATAACGGCCAAAGTGCACTGAGGCAGAGGCGAACCAGCCCGTGCCCCGGACAGGAGGCGGATCACGGGCAGCAACAGCGCCCGCCCGGCTCTTCCCTGAGCCCTTTGAGCTCTGCGAGGGGCAGTAAAAACAACCCAAACACCCTGAGAGGGTTTACGAGTTCCTTGCCCAAGGACCAGGAAGGGGTGGTCAGTGGGGCTGAAGCAAGGGACAGCAGTCTTTTTCCCAATGTGCTGCTTGTTTTTGAGGAAATTTCTTCCCAGAACTCCCTGCTGCCTACTAGGCACTCTACATGGTTTTTCAGAATACTGCCTTCTGTTTCCCAGGAAATTTCCCACTTAATTCCTGAAAAAATACCCCACTGCTTTCCAGGAAATTTCCCACTTTGCAGGCTATTTCCTCCTTGTTTTCTGGGAAATGTCTTTGTTGCACTCTAGAGTCCTCCATTCCTATCTATGATTTTTCCCCCCGCTTAAAGGATCTCCACTGCTTTCCTAGGAAATTTCCTCATGACTGTTACTCCCTGGTGAGAGGAAAGCTCCTGTCTTTA
>VZRX01017789.1:509481-544344 GCA_013398075.1 Notiomystis cincta | reverse complement strand
GCACTTCGGTAACTCCGCGAGCCCAGGGCAGCGTCTCCTGAGGAGAAGAGAACAGGCTCACGGCTCTCGGGTAAAGCTGCGAGGAATTCGGTAGCGTACAGATGCAGAGCGTCACGCTGACTTTGGAGAATGGCTGTAGCATGCACTCCCCGTTAAAATGTGCTTTAGAAACACCAGAACAGTGTCATCCAATATCCTTTTTTGACAGTCATGTTACATGCAAGTTAGGGACAAAGCGTTTCCTATAGAAAGACAAGTAATCCATGTCTGCCATGATACTGTCATTAAGAGGGCATGGAGGAAAGGCAGGAAACTCAACTGTTGGTCCTCTCCCTGATCATTTTTTCTTAGCAGCACACAAAAGAAACCTTTCATTTTACATTAATTGGTAGACAAACCTCATGAATGGCCGTTTAGAGGGCAGAACAAAACTTGTCACTGAAATTAAAGCAAAGGTGTTTGTCTGCAACAGGTGCATTCTTCCTTTAAAAGCAAGATAGAAAACAGTTCAGGGTGGTGATTTACAGTTCAGAGTGGAAAAATCATGATAGAAAAAAACCATGAAGAGTAGAAGTCAAGAGCAGTCAGATTTTTAAAACAGTAAATTCTAGATAATTACATGCATAAATATGAAATATGTAAAAATTTAGTTAGTGTGGCTGCCTTTTCCATTCATGACTAAAATAAAAACCAAAACAAATCAAACTCCAAAATGGGTGCAAAAATCCCAAGTAAGCTAGCAATCTGTCGCTCTACACATCACAAAACTACTGAAATTTTCCATCACTTGATTCTCTCAAATAAAGGAAACAAATGTTAACTTTTCACATGGTTTCAGAGTTATTTGTAAACTTTACTAGGAAACTAACAAGCTGAATTCTAAAACATAAATAGAAAATTGATTCTGAGAAGAAACTGGGGAATTTGTATCAACATTATATCCAAAATTACATCAATCCAGGAACTATTTTCAGCCATATACTAAAATCTTAAATACTTTAATGGGAAACAAAACCCCAAACAAGAAAAAAATATCCCTACTAAACCTGTCTACTGCAACATTACGGCAGTTGAAGGAAAATCTGACTAATCTGGGCAAAACACATTTCATTCACAGCTGACACATGAGAAGGCAACAGAAATAAACCTTTTTTTGACTGCTGTTGTTACTGACAGCTACTATAGACATTTTGCAGCACCTTGTTGGAGCTGACAACTGCATTGCATGCATCTCCTCAGCCATTTGTCCCTGTCAGAAACAGTGACAGGGAGGATGGCAAGAGAGAGAATCCAGGAATCGTATGAAATCATTGAGGAAAAGTACAAGTTAACTGCTATCCAGAACCGTATTTTTCAGCAGTTTCTCAGAGACACAGACACAAACTCATCTAGCACAAGTTTCAAACTCTAATTGTCATAAAACATTTAGACTTCAACTGCTTGTTTTTCACGTTTGTGTGGCTGCTTTTCAAAGTAACAGGGCAGTTCATGAGGTGCTTCTTTAGGCAAAACTGCAGCTCATTTCAGCCTCAGAAAGCATCTTTATCTATTTGGCATCCCATAACAGACATCCAAAGTTGGTCTTGGGTTCAGATCATAAACAAGTTCTCAGCTTTGTTCAATAACTGTACCAATTTTAGTTTGATTGGACAAGCTCAGCTCTCATCTGCTAAGTAGAGCACACTCCAGATAAAGAAAATATTTTGGCTATTGAAATACATTTCATAAGTTTTTCAAAGGTGATGCAGAAAGCAAGAATAAATAAGGGCACTTTAAAATTCTTTTCTGGTGCCATAGCAGATTCTTCACCAGAGGAAGCTAAAAATATAATATTATGCAGGAATGGGTTTTTTCATTTACTGGGTATTCTGAAGTAAAGTATGGTTGATGAAGTCAGGGTAGATTTTGTCTAAAATAAAGTTATACCATTTTAAATGCAATAAAATTATATGTATTGAATATATTAGTCAGGAAAGGACATTTTTCAAAATCCCTTCTGCATGCAAAATTTTTCTCTTAAAGAAAGTGTGATTTTATAATGCAAGAAAAATTCTCAGTACATAGGAAGCTTTCTATTTCTTCTGTGATATATTTTTGACATAATCTGTACTGAAATGCTTAAATAAAAGGAATGTAGAGCAAACGTATTTTCAAGTTAAATTTGACGCACACTATTTGAAGGGAAGAGGAGAAAATGTGACATCTTTCTTCTACGGTCAGTTTTTATCCCCATCAACAGTGGCAACCTCAGGGTAGAATGAGGACATTATTTGAGAGGAAAAGTAGAGCAAAAAATGTTTGAACTCTCACATTGATACCTGTTTCCCTTAGTTTTTAATTTGAGTGATCCATAAAGCCAAAGACTGAGAGCAAAAAGACCCAAATTGTGCCTTGCTCAGTAGTCTAGGTTCCCCACAACCCAAGTAAACAAACTCAGGTCATTACCAGGACTATGGTACTTGTGTGCTGCAGAGAAGTTGAGCAAAGAACCAGGCACAGAAGAAATGAAAAGAGGATACTTAGAGAAAAAAAATCTCTTTCAGAAACACACAGACCATTTTAGATTGGAAGGTACCTAAAGATCATCCAGTTCTAACCCCCTGCTAGAGACCTTTCACTAGGCCAGGGTGCTCAGAGCCCCATCCAGACTGGCCTTGAGCACTTCCAGGGCTGCAGCACCCACGGTTTCTCTGGGCAATCTATTCCAGTGTCTCAGGAGCCTCAGAATTTCCTCCTGGGATCTAATCAACACCTGCCCCTTTCAGCTGGGAGCCTTTCTGTCCTGCCACTGCACGGCCTCATGGAAGGTCCCTCTCCACTGTCAGGCTTGCACCCTGGCTCCTGTGTCAATGTCTGGTTTTGTTCTCATGAGACTGTGAACAGCAGCCATGCAAACAGGTGGTGGTGGCTGGGTGGACACCATAGATGATAAGCACAAGTGGTGGAATCAGAATTCCTTTAGCCCTGTAGCTATGCCGATATCAAAGAATAAATGCGAATCACTTGGACTGATTTGCCATAAAATAGTTACTGGAAAACAAAGATTAAAGATTTGCTCCAATTACAAAACCTGAGAAATTTCCCCATCCTTTTGAGCACTGTCTCACCTCTCACAGACAAAAAGCTACATAACATTATTCTGCAAGGACATGAAACAAGAAACCAAAGCAGCCCCTGTTCAGTCCTTCTTATGAAGAAACAATGCCAGGGAAGTAATTTCCAATTTTTTATTTAATTTACAGCTCCTTTAACGTTGTTATGGTGGTACAATGTACATCCTCATTTAAAATGTTCCTTACCTTGCCAAAAGAACTGTAAATTGCCCCATTGTAAACAAATATCACAACCCCAAATTGATCATAATGATCTCAGGAGACTATAACAACAACAACCACCAGCCTCTGCATTTCAGTCAAGGGAAGGACATCATTAGCAGTGTGATCATTTTAGGCACCACAGATGGCAAAGGCCAGAGGGATCTGAGTAGCCTGCCAATTATTTGCCTTGTCTATAAACTTGCCCAAGAACCTAACAAGGTTACTCTTGGTCAGATCATCAGAGCAGATGCTGGCCTCTTTAAGGCAGCTGTATAACATCATATTACCGGAATTTTCACTTTGATTTGACAAAAGAAAAACCTCTTTTGGGGAAAGATTGTATGACAGAGGCTTATATATTAGAAGATGTGATATGGAGACAGCTAGGGAAGAAGGAAAACATGAGTGTTCTGGCTTTATTAACTGGGAATACAATCATGTTTCAAAGATGTGAAGGGTTATTCACTCAAATTCACAGTATTTTTTGTGTTTCTCTTATGTTCCCATTTATTCAAAGATTCTTGCCAAATATTTGATAGCTTTTTCTGCTCATTATGCTGTTACTCTTTTTTCCCCATCTTTATAAAACTTAAAGAGCAGAAAGAACTATTACATTACTTTGAAATGGTAAGTGCCATAGACTACACAATTTTAACCAGATGTCTGAACTACTGAGCTATTAAAGTCCATTCAGGGTCTGAGGAAACCAGTACTAAATGGATGAGAAAAACAAGCTGCTGACAATGCTTGAGTGCAGGTGGTGGTGACTGATTTACTGTTGCTCACTGCAAACCTGAGCTGGTAATCACTGTGTAATAACAAGATATATAAAGAAGGTCCTTTATGTCATAGCTACTAGAGTTTTCATTCCAAAGGCTGTCAGACTCTGTATCCCTGAAGCTTTTTCTGGGGAGTACCTGACATTAAAAGTATTGCACAATATATTTCCAAAACAGAAAAGCAATATTCTGTGCAGTGTCACAGACTAATGACGGTTATAAACCTCCCATCAAAAAGCCTCCCATCAAAAGAGAAACAAAGAGGTATTGGGCACTTCATTCTAAAGTTTTGAGAAAAGGAAGAAGCAATAGAGAATTTGCATTAAAAACTAATGGCTGACATATAATGTTCTTTGCAGAGAACAAGAGTAGGAAAGGCTTATTTTGTTGGGTTTTTTTATGAGCCAGTCATCCTTTGAAGTGTGTTAGAACTTTTTCCTTTTTTCTAATTTACTTCTGAAATTATCTGAACAGAATCAGAACTAGCCTATGACAAAAACATAGAACACTAAGAAGGCCTAAAAACCATGCTACTAGCTTATGACAGGAAGAATCAAAGAAACCATTGCTCTTCTCTACAGTGAACATGGACCTAAAGTTTTAAAAATATCTATAGTGTTTGAAAAAAATTGCAGCAAAAATTTACTCAAGGGTGAGTAAACCAAAGAAAAATTTCAAGTTAGCTCCCATGGAACTCACAAGGATTTTTCCTGTGTACTTCAAAGAGGGCAATATATTAATAAAATATTTGTACAAGAGTAAAAACTCAAAATAGAAAGCCTTTGCTTTCAGGGCTTCTCGTTGGTGAAATGTTGGAAAGAAATCTGGAAGAATCTCTAAGTCCTTGCCATAAACACTACAGCATCTATCAACAGGTAAATTGGAAAGTGAAATCTTCAAAGTTTAGTAAAATAGTCTAGGCAAGACCTTACAAAACATAAACATTATTGGAGGCTTTTAATCAAGATCAAATCAATATTTTATATACGTGTGTCATAATCCAAACTTCCTTTTCTTTTCCTTTACTTCTTTTCCTTATGTAATACTTCATTCTACTGTGCTGAAGATTTGATGTATTTCCATGTGACATTAAGGCTGAGTTTTATTTATGCACATTAGATACAAACCATAGCCTTGGTGATGGACAACAGAAGTGCTGCATGCATTTACTATGGATACTAAAAACCTTTACATTACTTTTCAGATATAATTGAAAAGTTACAAGACAAGAAGTTTGGTAATACTTTAGAAGGCTAGAGGAAGGCAGCATGGGATTAATACTGAAACAACCCAACACTGCTAAAAGAAATAAAGCCCTGATACACACCATGGTTTTGTGATATGTAGGAGAAAGAAGAAACATCCAATTAGGACTACCTTGTAGCTGACAGTTCAGAGTATAATGAATTATCAGCATTATTTCTGTGCTGCAGAAATGAACCTGCTTCCCCTGTAGTCAGCTGTACCATAATTTTTAAACCCAATGCTCTCCTCCTTGCTCATAAATACTAGCCAAAATCACGACATTTCTTGCTTACTTATTTTTTCCACAGAAAACATGTTATTCACAAAAGTTTAGAGCTGTAAATATTTTTATGTACACTTTCTGTTCTGGAATATATCTGTCTAGAAAAAGAGAGTGCCATTAGTCTCTTCCAGTGGTGGTGCCATCTACGAATCCTCAGTAAATTTCAGACCATGAATTTGTCTTTTTAGGTAAAACAGCATAAGGAAGCATCACTTTGGAGTTTAGGATTGCTAACTGCCAGATTCTGGTATAGACTTCTCAGCATAAACAGGTGCCTTCAGGCAAGGAGCACAGCACATCCCACCTTTTAGCACAAAGCCACCCCCTGAGCTAACATCTGCAAATGGAGACTTGGAACAGGATTGCTCAGGTATTTGAATCACCTCCCATGGGTTGCTCTAGGCTTCTTAGGTACTCTCCTTGAATTGCAGGAGGGAGAAATGAACAGTAGAATTATCCCTTAGTTTGTAACTAATACATGTGATTTATGAATGCATTCATAAGCGCCATTGCTTTCACCAGACACAAATTCACACTTTTTTATAGCTATCAGACCATGAAAGTTTTGTGTTATTCTCTGCCAAACATTTCAAACTCATTCTTTCTTTCCATTTTCTTGGTGGGTATCTCACATAAGTTTTTCCTGGGTTTGTCCTTTAATAGTAATCTTTCTTTTTTATGCTTTAGAATGAAAAGCAGCTGAGCCTGTAGGCAGCTTGTAATGGACTTGAACGCTGCAGGCAAAATTCAGCTCTTGTCTGAAAGGTAATAGTGCATTCCATAAAACAGAGTAGCAGTTGTGGAGAACTTGTGCAATCCAGAGAACACTAAAACAGACCTACAAATCCATCTCTGACTGATACTGTGCTGCACTCTCTCTGTATTGTTTGCCTTGGAATTGTTACTCTTGCAGAACTACACTGGTCTTTGATGCCTTCAGTAATGGAGAAGGCAATCCCTCAGTCAGCACCATCCAAGTGCCACAAGTGGAGGTTAAAAACTGCCTTCCCTTGAGCAGATGCACTGAGCATTTTAGCTCAAGCTCTGCTCGTGACAATGATCTTCAGATGCTTTTCATTAAAGCAAAGAATGATAAGTTAAAGGAGTAAACATTTCCCAGAATTTGGGCCATATGTGAGACTATCTCTGAAAGATCTATTGCTTAAAACTAATCTGAAACTGCTCAGGCAAAAAGCCCAGCCGAGCTTTCAAAAGAAATGCCAAGGAGAGTGTATTTAAGTTTATATTACAAGGAGTGCAACACTTTCAGGTAAAGTTCAAAAACTGCTATTGAGGAAGCAGCATTTTAATGATGTGATAAAAACCCATTCAAGATGAACCCTAACTCCACCCAGAACTCCTACATCCCCCCAGTGACTATTTAACATTCAGAACACCTCAGAGTGGAGTCTAAGCATCCCTTTGAAAGCAATAACTGTTCTAATTTGTAAAGGTTTATGTTATTATTATATTACTTTCAAAAAAGTCATGGGTGCTTATCTGTTGAATAAAGAGCAAATATTTCACAGAACTATGGCAGTGCAACTGCAAAACAGAGCTGTTTATTATAAACACCCCAAAGGCAGCAGGGATGTGCTGTTCTGGGTGTTGCACCTCATAGCCTCCCTTCATCTTATGACACAGAGGGAAAAAACCTGTCTTTAACTTTGATTTTGGTGATGGCATCTACTGATCAGTCATTAGCCTTCTGCAATGATGAGGTATTTCTCCAACCACCCATTTCTTGCTAGGTAACATAGCATAGGGAATTCCTTCATTTTTGCATGCTAGTGCTTCCCACTATCAGCTCAGCAATTTTACAGCTGAGTGACAAACACGAGCTTTCACACAGGTGGGTGGAGTGGCTCTCTGCTATGCACTGCTCATTTCAACACCTGCCTCTGGGTAGCCCATCCCACCCATGTCAATAAGCAAGTAAACAACATATTTATTCCACCGAGCAGAAGACAGCCTCAGTAACAAAACTAGGAATAAAGTTCCTAAAGGAAACACCAAAACAGTAAAATGTCCATCAGTCTCCTTTCCTGACACTCAACTTCTCAAAAGAAGCTCTTAGCTGTAGAAACAAACCAGACAATTCAGCATGATATTTTATCTTCCTTTGATCTCTTTTCAGAGTCTCTCAGCTTTTGATATTCAAGAAAAACTAATGTACCCTTATGGCAAGTAATTTTAGATTAGTATATGGCCAATATTAGCAACACAAAGCAGCAATGCCCCTGAAAAACCTCCTACCATCCCACTGCAATCTCTTCTCTCTCTTAACAAAGATAAAGGATGTCTGCTAGAACAATACAATCCTGTCCACCAATGTCATCAGACAAAAACTGCCCTGAAAGTGTATTTTCTCCTAGCTTCCTCTAATCATTTATCTCTCTGCTTCTCTCTCTAACTTAAAAAAATTACAAATAATTCCTGTTGTGCCAATGCCTCCAAGTTGTTTTTCTCTTTTTTTTTTGTTTTCATATCCTAGTTTTGCTTATTGTTCAGCTGAAACCAGTGCTGGTTATTTCTGCTCCAGTTTGTTTCAGGACACAAGTTGTTTTTATTCTTATTTTCCTTTCTATTCTTCTATGAGAAAACCATAAATATTGACCTTCAGTTAGTGTTTTCTGATAGCTCCTTTGCTGGGGATCCCCTCAGTCTTGTGTTTGTACAGCATAGCACAAACCAACTTCTCAGCATCCAACACTGACTAGACCTAAGCTCTGAGAGGAGATCACAGCACCAGAGCATCTCATGCATGGCAGATGACAAAAAGTAGTCAGACCAGTTGCTGACTGTCCCAGGACCTCTTTATTCCAAGCAGAGACACATGCACCTGCTTCTCTGCTTGCTGGAGAAGCCTAACACACTCTCAGCATCATTGAAGTGTGGCAACAGAAGAGCTTAATTGGTTCTGAAGTTAAACCTGCCAGCTCACTCCTGACGTTTTACAAGTGTCCAGGTTTATCCAGAATCAAATTCCTGCCACTTCTGGATATCAGACCTGCTCATGTTCTCTGCTAAATGCATGAAACACTGCTCAGCACTACCAGTTTTTCTTTTCTATGTGTCTGAAGGGCACAAGTTCCAGGGGAGTTTTAGGTTGAATATCAGTAAAAGGCTCTTCCCCCAGATGGTGGGACAAGTTTCCTGGGGAAGTGGTCACAGCACCAAGCCTTCCAGAAACTGTTGGGCAACGTTCTAATGGTGGGATCCTTGGGATGTCCTGTGCAGGGACAGAAGCTGGACTTTGGTGATCCTTGTGGGTCCTTTCCCACCCAGGATATTCTATGATTCTACAACTCCAAGATGGAAGCCTTTTTAAACATTTAAACTGCAACAGAAGAGAACTGCAACCACTTGGCAACCAACATACCAAGAAGTAAACATACAGCACAGATTAAATGTTGCTATGAGATGAATGCCAAGTTCATGGTTTCAGCAAACATCTGCCTTTAATCTATATTGCTCATTAGCTGGAAGTATTGCATGCTTGGGATTAGTTATTGTAAATAATACTGAAACACATTCCACATGGATACATTTCCCCTGTATTAATGTGAGAACTGAAAGGAAACAAAACCCAATGAAACTCCCCCATTAAAAGCTGCTTGGCTGAAATTTAAAATATGCACAAAGGATGGAAGAAAATGATGCAATTCCTATGTTAATTCCTGATTGCAAAGAGCATTTTATAGGATCACTGTTCTTCACCCTTAAAAACTTGTTTTCTCACCTTTTCCTCTGCTGAGCTGCTTGTGTGGCCTCTTTACAAGTTCAGATACACATTTTGTACATTAAAAGGAACACCTTAGAAGTACAAGAGTGCATTTTTTTCTTTTTCAACTTGCTTATTTGAGAGCAGAGTCTTAAAAATGACTGATTAGGACAACTAGAGAGAGCAAAGTGCAGCTGGGAGAGACAAGAAACAGATTAAGATTTCAGGAGCGGTTTAAATCAGCTGTAGGTTGACAGAAGTCGTATGTTGCAGTCACAGTGTACAGTGGGATATTTATTTACCTCTCCCATGTAAACCAACTTACTCCAGTTTTAGCTTTGCCCTTGATCTGATATCACCCTTTGTTTAAACAGATGCCTAAGGAATGCAGGGTTGGCTTCTCTACATGAAATGCAAATGAACAAATTTCTTGGTATTAGCTGCAAAGTCAATGATATAAGTTATCTATTCAAATGAGGGGGGACAAGGGTTTTTTTAGGTTATTATTTTTAGGTTTAAAACCATAAATTGAGCTATGAACAGCTCACTTTCTACCACTTTCTGCCTTTGTTCTTTTCCAACAAAAATCTTTTCTAATCATTAATATGACATTTTGGAGGATTTAATTAGTTCTTTTCTCCCTAGAAATGCTGTTTCTCAATGTACACCCACAGTCAGTCATGCTTACTTCAGAGAACTCATAGCATATAAATTGTATTTTTAAAGCAAAATTTAATATTCTTTATTATCTTCTTTCAAATCTTGCAAGCATGAACTGTTATTTCAAAAGAATGATTCAGCATCTCCAAAGAGATAGATTTCCAAAGAAAATTTTGGGACTCTAATAATTAATCCCTTTCTCATATTAAATGCAAATTAACATAAGAATTGATAGCATTTTTGGTATGTAACTTCACAGTTTTGTAGAAATACAGCAAGAGTTAACTAGCCAGATTAATTCAAGAGTTAACTCATGTAAGTGTTTGGGATTTTTAAACTCTAACTGAAACTGCAAAAATACAACCAGAACTGAGGAATCAGTAAGCAAAAAAGCAACAAAAATCAAAATTCTTGCTCTTGCTGAAATTAGAGCAGAAATATCCTTTTCTTTTAGCCACTTGTTGCCATGTTTGGTTGCACTCTTGCAGTCTGAAATCTGGTTATGCCATATGCCAGCAAATTGGGTAGAGGAAGCTTCTTGCCTTTATTCACAGCCAACAGCAAAAGACTAAAATAACACCATCAGCAATAAATGGAGTTTAGCAACCACACATCCAGGAATTTAGAGTGGATAGAAAGGAATTCTTATAAAAGTATGCATATAAAAATAGAGTAGAAGGGACTCTGAAAAAAGAAACAGGTAGGAAAAGGAAGCAATGACAACTGGAGTAACAGATGACCCAAAGAGAAGAGACAATAAACCAGATTGGATTTACAAGGACACATTTTACCTATGGTTTATGCATTGACTATTTGCTATGAGAGATAACTAGAGGAAAGATCTCAATTTCAGCAGTAAAATAAGTTGATGTTCTCCTCCCTGACAATTGCTAATCCATCTCAGCAAGAAGAGGTGTATTCAAGATGAGAATATCAGTCTACATTTATAGTTCTCCTTGTATGCCACACCCAATCCTGTCCTAAGCCAAGTTCTGGAATCAGACAGTGAAGACTACTTAGCATCTACCCTGAAGTTTCATTATTGTTTCCCACTCTTGTTTCTCATACTTTATCTGGTGTGATGTTTTGAAATCATGACCTTGCAGTATAATAAAGAAGAGCAAGAGGAAAACATTGCAGGTTAGTGTGATTTTCACAACAAAAAAATCATAGCAGTGTTTGTGAAACTGAATCTAAGAACTAACATCACATATCAATGCCTCTGTCTCTCAGTCATGGATCTTGCCAGAATACACAATGCTAGAGAAGATGTAATTGTTCAAAGTTTATGCATTTAAAATGCAGATTCATAAAGGGACAGCTATTTTTGCCATCTTATTGCAGTTTCATTGTTTTGGGGACATCTTCAGTGTCAATACAACTGGGAGGGTTCTTGTGCCATTTTATTAAAGAGGGTGGTTGAGAGTGTCTCCTTTTTGAGATCAACACCAGCTGGGTTTCATGTCCTACTTGCAATGCACAAAGGCCCTATGTGTTCAGCATGTGAGCAGCAGAACACAGAGGTTCTGTTGTCTGTTTATTTTTCTTATGTGGCAAAGAGAAAAAAGCATTATAAAAATAATAATAGGGGGGAAAGGGAACATGAGAAACAGAGCAGCTTTAAAGTTTCAAGTTTGAAGAAAGTAACATCAACAGCAGTCAAAAATACTGCTTAAATCTGTGTATTCATTTCCAAAAACAACTTTTCATATTTAAATGAAGTATAGCAAAACAGACACAAAATGTCTAGAATCACAAGTTTAAACAGCTGTTTTCAGAAAAAAGAGATTTACTTTGCTGGAAAAATATTTTCTTTTGAGAAAAGGAAAAGTTCCAGAATAAAAAAAAGCCACAGTTGCAAGTCAGCAGTTTAAGTTACAATTACTTTGATGTCCTTGGTTAGGAAATGTTAATAAAAACATCTAGAAGGAAATAAGTAGCTTGTATTGATACCCATGAATGGATAAGACCTTTCCAAACTACCTTGTTCTATCAAACAAAGCCAATCTTTCTCTATTGAAGGAATGTGATTGGAACAAAAGTAGGAGCATTCTGCTCAAAAAAGCCCCAAAATCTCAGATTTGTATTAGAAACAGGAGCCTGAAAACAAATCCATTACCTCCCTGAACTGTAAGCTGTGCATTTAGAACAGAAAATAATATAGATGTCTCTAAATTATTTTATGAATATAATCACTGTTTTATTTTCCCCTTTATATCTTAGCTTGCATTAAACCAACAAAACCAGCAATGTGTTATCTTCTACACAAGGATACTCCTGATAAGAAAAAAACTTCCGATGGCAAGAAGGCATAATTTTCCTCTTTCTTTAATTCATAACACATACAAAATCATTGGAAAGGAAGTAAAAGACACTTGGTAGAAGAAAAAACCCCAGCTTTCATATAATTAAAATTATTTGAAGTGTTTGAAAGTTGATAGGCTCAGTTGCATTGGGTTTTTAATTAAACTTGCTGTGTAACACTAATTACTTCTAAGAGTCAGGAGAGTTCAGTGCTGTAGAAAGCTGACCTTTCAGACCAAATTTGATTGAAGAGTACAGGTTACAGTAAATTGAATAATATTATTCTGTCATGTTATGTTAGGAATTTGTTATTAGCGAGAACAAAGTGTACTCCTGGATGAGTATTTCCACCACAACTCTGAGTTTGATTTTGTGTTCTGCAACAAATTTGAAATAATGAGACTGTCACACAGTGCATTGTCCAATTGTGGGGCAGCAGAACAAGCAAGAGAAAAATCCTTAGGAGCATAAAATGTGAGCATACTGAGGAGTAAAACTCTTTGGATCTCCACTTGTATGTATTGAAAGCACTACAGATTAGATAAGGGCAAGCCAAAAACGTGTGTGACTGTCCAAGTGAAAATTGCTCTGGAACATTTCTCTATTTCATTCAAGATTACAGCTAAAAGAGTCCAGTGACATTTCTAATAATGTAAAAAAACCCAGGTGCATTGGTAGAATGAAATAATGAATTTTACCTTTTTATAAAATATGGTGAACAATAAATGCTAATAGAAAAAGGGGTTTTGGCATTTAAAAAAAAATAAAATCAAGAAAACAGCACTAAAAAACTGCATAATTTATTCCCAGTTCAAATACTGCAAGATTAGGTCAATGCATAAGCACTTTGGCCCTTAATTTTGTTGGCAGCAGCACTGACTACTAAAATTAATATTTTAAGCATACTGATTTGACTTCATTTCTCATTCTAGATGTGTCTGCAGACTGAAAACAAAACAACCCTGCTCTTCCCAGTCCTATGAAAGGTAAAAAACATAAGCAACACTATTTAAAAACTCATTTAAGACTAAAAATAAACTCAAGTAAACACTGTAGACTGTTACAGAGAGACTCTACTATTTCCTAGTAAAGCAATTTTTTGTGAAAATAAAGATCCCATCATAAAGAAATACTTATACAGTATTTGCACAACACAGCTGATCATTTAATGATATTTTATTACTAAAGATTCCTTAAACTGTACTTTTCCCTTTACATGATTATATTTGAGTAGTTTGACTACAAAAGCAGATAAATTATGTCACAAAATGGAAATGAAGCAAAAATGTGCTTTAAGGCTGGTCCTGGGCAAAACATGTCCTCAGAAAAAGGTCTCCCCCTCTTAGAAACAGGAGAAAGTCAGTGCCTTTACTCATACTAAAATCTACTATATCACCTCAGAGTGCAAAATGCCTTAAAGTACCTCAGAAGCCCAAAGCATCCTTTTCATTACATGATTTCAGAATATAATGGATATTCCTCACAAGCCAATTGCTCCATGTATCAACTCCAATTTGAATTACACTTCCACCACTGAAACTAATTAAAGTCACATTTAACTTGAATGGAGCTTTGTGCTGTAATTTTGCACACAAACTACACTCACTATTATGCATTTCTTAGATGTCTTCCTTTGTTCCCCAAATCCCATGCAATCCTATGCATTGATTTTAGATCATTGTTGCACTGGCTGCAAAACATGTCTTACTATTTTATCCTTTGAGTTATTCACTTGAGTATTTCTTTCCTACAGCTCAAATTACATTCACCAGTCACAGTATTAGTGCAGCTTCCAAACATCAAGAAAGAGGGAACGAGAAGGAAAGTTTGCACATTCCAATACTACCTTTCAGAAATGCAGAATTATCCACTACTTTTACCATGGAAAAATATGTCCCACATTCATCTTAGTGTGATGATGTCCAACGAGTCTGATAATTCCTAATAATTTCTTAGATCAACAGCTATCAACCAAATGAACTCCAAGAAGTCAAAGTCCTACTGCAAATCACTTCCCAAATGCCCACAGAAAATGTTATCAGGAGTTAAAATACTGCGCCCTCTCTGATCTGAACACTTTCCAAGCCCATGTAGCACATTTTGAAGCTGGGGCAGTTGCTACAGCACTTCCACTGCAGGAGATCCCCAGAGAAAGTCAGGTACAGTGAGGTACAGCTGAACTCCAGCAGCAGTTCAGCAGGGTGATGGGGCAGCACAAAGCAAGCAGAAAATAAGCAAATTGGATTATGTGCTCGGTGAACCTGTCTGTAGATATTTCACAGCCTTTCCTGAGCTGTCTGATGAGCCTGCAGCAGGCAAAGCTCACATTCTCTTTTGCCCCAGCAACCTCCCACGAGCCTGCAGGATGATGGTAGCTCTGGATAACCACTTGCTTAAATGAAACACACTCATATGTTTGTTTATTTATGTTAGGAATTCACAGCAAAGAAGTAGCAAGGGAATTGCTAAGTTACCATTGTATTTTGATGTACATTAACCTCATTAGCCTCTTCAGGATACTCTTAGGCACATGACACCACAACAAGAGAGTTCTGCCTCTTTAATTTATCTCCCCTCATCTCTAATCTGATGATAGTAAAATAATCCCCATCAATCAGGTATGATACAGCAATAAGTAACTGGTGTCTGGCTAATGAGATTTTTCTACATCACTAAGTCCTAAATGTGGAGAAAAATCTTCTGCCAGCTCACAAGTGGAGAAAACAGAATATGGTAGTTCAATACATGGACTGATTCCACTCATTCTTAAACAATTTATCAACTGATGTATGCTGTGCTGTCATGGAGTAATCTAAATTATGTTTGCTACTCATAGTTGGAACTATCACTTATACTGCATCCTGTTGGTACAAACAAGAGTTGGAGCCAGCAAAATTATTTTTCCCCTCAAATGTTATGAGCTTGTCCCTTTTGAAACAAGTATTAGATGCCTTCAAATCTCTGTAGAAAGAGAAAGCCAATGTTCAACAGCAAAGGAAAAGAAAGCAAACAAGAAATGTCTCCTTTGAAAATGATTGCTGGAAAAAGCACAGTTTATTGATTTTTGTTAAAAAGGTCCAAGAAAATATCCATGCCCTATAGCATTCCCTGATATATCAAATTGTGGTTTGACTTGTTTGGCATATTTTACTATATTGGACCCTTAAAATTAGAGGTTACTAGAGAGCAGAGACAGAATAGCTCTGCTTCAGTGCAAAACCAAACTAAACATTGACAATTCTTTCTGGGTATGGGCAATATGAGCCCTGCTCAGATTTCTGAAATTGGCTCTTTATAACTTGAAAAAATAGAGATTGGATTATTTTGAGTTTTTTTAATGAGTGATGTGAAGTGTTTGGGAAGATGCCAATACTTTTTATTATTTTATTAGCTTTAAACTTGCAAGAAACCAACCCCAAACTCTTCTCTGCTCTCCAGGTTATTTTGTTGACAGCTCTAATCTGAATCAAGACAATCAAGAGACAGGGAAAAGTACTAAGGGAATTGGAGAAGATTGATCAAACTGCTATTGTGTTGTGCTTCTAACAGGATCCTGAGATTTTTCAGAGCATCAGACTACATCAAAATATCCTGTAAACAACATGCAGATAGTGAGAATCTAATTGACTGGGAGAAGGAAAGAAAGTACAGCAAATGACAGAGAAATATCTCCCCTAAGGCAGATTTTTCTTACAGAAATAACCACTTCTCCTTTTGTTTCCTGAAAAAATTCATACATATGATATGAGTTAAGGACACCTGTCTTTGATAGTTCTTCAGTGGAAGGAAATTACAGAAATTCAGTAACAGATCTGCTACCAACATCGTAGCGATTTAGAAATTTAGAAATTCACTTTAACCCAAATATTTCAGGCAATTAAATATGCCAGTTATTCCAGTCAAAATAGACAGTTTAGTTGCATGGTCCTCCTAGGACATTTTATTGCATGGATTTCTCTTTTAGGAGAAAAGTATGGGCAACTTTGGCAATTGGCCTTGTCCCTCCTGAAGCAAAATGTCCCCTTGAAGAGCTCATTCCTTTACCTTTAGAATCCAGATGATAAACATCACTCATATTTGCTCTTCTGGACTATTCCCTATCATCCACTCCTTGCTATCACTGGCAAAGGTCTCAAAAAGTCTTTTAAAAAGCTTCTATTTTGTCTGGGCATGCAAACACTTTAAATCAGCCTCTCTAGAAACCTGCAGAATGTAGCCTTATAGAAAGTATCTCTATAGTGCAGTAATTTAATCATAAGCAGCATAAATTACTGGTATTTCACAGTGATAAGAATTCATTCAAGATGTAAGTTAGAGCCTCAAGAAGATTGATCAAACTGCCATGTAAGAACTGTGACTTTGTGCCATTATGCAGGACTGACTTTTTATTTACACAGGAGAAACATCACATCTATTCCTCCTTACCAAATAAACACTTGGCAAATAGTTCATATTCATTTCACTATATTAACTCCAGAATGAATTCTACAAACCAACTCTATCAGCTTAATTTTTTAGGCTGCACTTGCAATTTGTACATGCCATGGGCCAGGGGTTTTATTGCTTTAGAAAACTGAAAAATCTACAAAGTTGAATTCTGTTGCATATATCCTGTACAAGGGGAAAACAAGACAATCTTTGAAGTAATTGAACAATAAAACCATCAAATCATGGGGGGCTGTTTTGTTATGCTAGTCTTACCCTGAAAATGTTACAGGAGTGTTATTTGTAGAATATCATACCCTTACAAAATGTCTCAGATGAGAAGAATCTGCTGGAGAAAGATGCCAGCAAGGATGGCAATCCTTTGTCACAGACTGTTCAGCTACAGATTCCAACAGATGACAAGAAAAAAAAAGTGAAGCATCTTTTTCCTTCACAACACACCCTTATTATAATAGGCAATGTGTGTTAGAGGATATTAGAAGTGTTGGAAGTCTGCATTAAACTTGTTTCTTGCCAGTTCCAAATGCATTAGAAGAATAATTCATCATTAACAATCAGAAGGAGGCAAATACTACAAAATCAAGGAAGTTGAAATCAAAAAACTTCAGTCCTAAAGGCCTTGCATTCAGTCAGCAGGGTGATGTATGACAAATAGGTATCAACATTTACAGATTTAGAACAATTTGCAATCTTGCTTTATAGAAAAGTTTTTCTTTAGACCTATAGCAGAATTTGCTAAAATGGTTTCTTTCAAACTGAAATTCAATTAATGATCAGAGCTGGAGTAGCATTAGCACTGTTGAGAGGAGACAAAGCATGAGAAATAGAGAGCAGTGTTTTTTACAAAGCAATAAGAAATGAAAAGTTTCTCACAACCACAAGTGCATCAATTCATGAACAACCAACAACTATGTCCTCTCTTCCATTATTTTTCACCTGCATATGCAGCCCTTACATGGCAGTAAGTATACAAAGCTCTTTGTTTTGTTCTATGAAAGTGAAAATCCCCTTTCCTTTTTAAAATGTTATCATATTGTGTTTCAGGGTAAAAGCATAAATTTGTATTTGTCTTGTTAAAAGACCACAGAATTTACCCCAAGCCAGAAAAAACAAACCTTCAGAACATTCTTCAATACCTCTATACAAGATATAAATCTACACTATTTTAAATGCAAAATATTAACGTCATAGCAACTTCTCTAAATTTCAGTTTTCAATTAAGCTTTTTTATTAGCTTACTGCAAGGTTGCACTACAAGTTCATTACAAAAGCAAAATCCTTTTCCACTTCAATCGGCTTTGTTGTCTGCTGCAGATCATTGCAAGAGAGCCAAGGAATGCAAAGCAATTAAGTTGTTTAATTTTTCTATTTAAAGTAGCTTAAGAAAACAGTTTTGGATAGAATTACCTTGTTATTTTACCTTCAGTTTCTAAGACATAAAATCCAAGCCTTTGAAAGAAGAAAAAGCCTTGCAAGCAAAAGTGCTTAAATAGCATTCTGAATGACATCTCACAAAGCCAAGGAAATTCAAATGGAAAGCTTCAGATTCTTAAACCATGAACATCCAATATGAACAAATCAATGGACTTTATACAAGGACAATGACCATATCCAAAGAACCCAAACTACAAAGCAGAATTGCTAAATGCAAAATGTTCCACTCTGCAGAGATATTTAGTAAGACACATTGATTCTGAGTAAATAATGTCTTGCTCTTCTGAGTCCAACATAACACTCATGGCATTTTGTCTCATTCCTTTTGCTCATGTCAGACAAAATAGCCATCAGAACAACAGATATTCATAACATGAAACTCCTGTAGACTAACTGAGGTAACATCCCTCATACATCACAGCCTCAGACATCATGAGGGCCAGGTTTCAGATGCCTACTTCTCTGTGAAGATCTGAAAGGCTGGACTATAGTTCTGTAGAATTATAATTCCAGAATAATTAACTTGCTGAGTAGAAAAACATTTCACAATGTCTGGAAGACAGCTAGAAATAAGTATTAACAAAGAACCCTTTTCCAGCCATTGCCTGTCCAGTGTAGCTTCCAGCTTTTGTTTCAATTAACTGACTGAGCTGCAGCAGACACCAGCTAATTACCCTCAGGTCCATCCTGTTTTTAGAGTCCTGCCCAGCAGCTGATCCTCTGCCTGAGCTCCCTCCTGCCCCTGGGATTTACCTGGTACCTGAGAGCACACACAGCTATTTTTATCAATCACAGCAGTGTAAAATCAGCTGTTAGAGGTGTTCTGGGGGATATGGGTGCTACAGGAAGAGTTTTGTTGCTCCTGTCAGCACTACAAGAGCTAGCAAGTGTTGTAACACCTTGCTGATATGAGCTTTGAAATGTGAAAATGTGAGATGTCACTTGGCAAAGAAATAGCATTGAAATCTTAATCTACATTCATATTGTGATACCTGACCAAACTGAAAATGGGTAATAGAATCCAGGTAGGGCTTACCTGACTGAGACTATGCCATTCCTGAACTCCCTGGTGCAGCAATCTGCAGGGGAACTGGAGAAGGTAGAAAGATGCAGCACTTTCAGAATTAATCATTCCACAAGAAGGTCACATCATCAAAACAGATTTTATCATTAAATACTGTATTAAAGTACTTCGTTTGTCACAGTTCCTTTACACTGTCTTTAACCAGGCCTTGCAACAGCCCTTTAATTTCTGCATTTCAGAAAAGAGAAGGTCCTATTAATACCTTAAAGTGTTAAGTAAAAAAGGTTACAAGACCAAATTTACCACCTCAAAACCAAACTGAAAACAACAAAAAACCGTATACAGAAACCATTTTCTGTAACCTGCTAATTTTCATATGAAATCAATATTTGAAGGCAGAGCTGTGACCATTAATGCATCAGCTATTATCTGTCCCTATTTGACAAAAATTATCCATTTTGCATATTTCTAATCTAAAAGGCCTCCTTCATGTACACTCAAAAGCATTTCTAACACGAAGCTCAGATCCCACAGTCAATAATTAACAGTTCATTGTGGTTTCCCTGCTCTACATTTGAGGTTGGATAGGCATGACATGCTTGCAGCTTTAACAAACAGAGGTGTCTAAGAACTAGTCTGATTTCTAATGTCAGGTGCACACAGGTGTATCTCAGAATACAAAGTTCTAGCCAAAATAACCCACAGCTCCCCTCCTGCTATTTAACATTCATTCAAGTACTTGAACTTTCTACAGTAGTGAACCTTTTGCAGAGAAATGGGCTATAGAAAAGAAGACAATAACCACACATTTGAGATCCAGGCTGGGGCAATGAAAGAAGGTTCAGCTTTTTCTTCTTTTCCCTCAGAGGCAATTAGATAAGAACTACATATATCAAAGTTCTTTATTGTAACCCAGACTTCAATGAATATAAGTTTTAGTATGTATCTGATAAGACTATTTTAAGTTTAATATTTTTAAAAGCATAAGAACACCTTTCAATATCTTGTAAAGGAAGTATAAGCAGCAGTGAGTCCCTATGTCCCTCAGGCAAGAAAAGTTAGTTTAGCCTTAGAAGGAGGGTAAAAATGGCTTTTTCAGTCTGCTCATTGGTATTCTTCCTTGTGCCTGATAGCCCACAACAAAAAAACTGTAAAACTTCCCCTCCATAAATTACATTTAACTTTATAGCAGTTACTACTGTATTTTCTGATCCATGCTAAGTTATTTTTCCACTCCCTCCAGGAGGTATCTAAAGCCTCACCTTCTGCAGGCTGGATTTCCCAGTGGCAAGCTGCCATTAACCTCTGCTGCTGCCTGTGGACTTGATGTGAGGAAAATAACCTGCCAGTGAAAGGCAGCAATTGCTTTTTCCACATGGCTTGTGAAGCCTTTAGATACTGAGACAACAAATGCTCCTCCCCAGATGTGTTTAGTTAGAAACACCAGGATAACACGCTGTTTACACGTCAGCGGGAGCAGGGCTGTTCCCAGGAAGGGCAAGGTGACCTCTGAGGGGAGCCGAACGCAGGTGTCCTCCTCGCCCATCCTGGGCACTCCCCACAGCAGGGGCAGCAGAAAAGCAGAACTCAGCAGCCATCTGGGGACCACAACCAGCCAAAAACAGCCCCAAAGCCACCACCCAGGCAGAAACACCCCAAGAGCCACACCTCAGCCCCTCAGGAGCAGGCTGGAGCCCTCCCTCCCCAGCCTGGGCTTAAACGGGCCCGGTGCGGAGGGCCCAGGTGAGGCTGCTCAGGGCCCTCATGGCCCTCAGGCCTTTGGAATTCCTTCCCAAGGCCTTTTCCCCACAGGTGCTGGCTGTTTGTTCCATTGCCTCGTGCCTGGGGGTAATTTGCTATAAATGGTGCAGCTGCGGTGGTTTTTTNTTGTTTCATTTTGTTGTTTTTTGTTTTGTTTTTTTTTTTAAACTCTTCCTTACTCTTTAATTTCTCTAGAGCAATTGGTTATTGGAATTGATTGTTTCACTACTGATGACCCTACTGGTATTACTGGGGAGTTGACAGCTGATTATAATAAAAGCAAACAAAAAAAATTTTTCCAGTTCATAAAATAATCAGAAAAATTCACCCATAAATTATATATAATACCATATGTATGATCTTGGAAGTAAAATATGTATGCTACTTCTGTAGCTAGAAAATATCACTAAAGCATAGCTTTGTTTTTATGTAATGTATATATTTAGCTGCTCTATTAGATAAACAGTATGTTCTTTCTTCTCAATGGCTTTGAAAGCTGACTTATCAAAAATGTTGAAGCAGCAATGATGCTGGCTGATGCTTTTGTGCCTCTAGGAGTAAAGTCACATGGAGATCTCAGGTTTAATTCCTGACTGAGGCTCAGAAACAGGTTGGAGACATGCTAAAAAGCTTTAACAAAGCTTGAAGACAAGTATTTGCACAGCTTTTTAGGCTGTATCCAAGTAACAACATGACCCAGCAGTGTGGTTTAGCTCTGCCATTCTTGTGCTGACTGCTGGGATCTGTAACCCATCTATACCCACAGCTGTGACCACAGGGGCTGAGCTGCCTTGGCAGCCAAAATACTTCTCAGGTGACTCACAGGATCTGCTACAGACCTGGAGCTGATGCCTGATTTCTTCAGCAATATCTAAGTAATATTTACTGCTATTTGAATATCAGTGCAAATGTGCTCATGTGCTGTAGCCACACTTCTTTTGGCAGTGCAGACACATCTCTTTAGAGGGACATGCTGCTCTCAGAGTGGGAGGGAAAGGCAGATGTGCCTGGGGTGTTGATCAGAGGTGGAATGCTGTTAAAAACACAAACCTGCCTGCCATGGCTTTGTGTTTTGATTTTGGCAAATCAGCCTTGTCTCAAAGGCCTCAGTAAGAGAGTGCCATTGGGAAAGAATGAGGTGTGTGTAAGCATAGTCCACAGCTCCCTGTCAGAAGTCCTGCAGCCTTGTACTTTAGGTGATTTACACAGGCCTAAACCTAATCTTGTTCTGAACAGACACAAAGACAGCTTGGCTCCTCTCAAACTCAAAGTTTAAGCTACATAGTGTTTGCTTTGAGCAGTTCTCCGATTTCTCTGACTAAACCTGGATTTATCAAATCCAGTGGGAAATATCAGTGCAGAAGACATAAAATATGTCACCAGCCCTGACAAATTACTCCCAGTTTATCCACTGAGGAGTTTGACAAAATCCCTTGGAGAAAGCCTTTCAAAATGTACTTATATTCCTGCTAGCTAGAGAAAGTGTGGTGATAGCTGTGTGATAGCTACAGTGAAAGTAGTTAGTGCCTTCAGGTAAGACATTATCTAGCTGTGCCAAAATGTGTATGTTAGCTAATTATTCTCAGCTGCAAGGAATCACATCAACTTCAACTACCCAGTTTTCATGGTCCTCAGTGCACCAAGAGGCTTCGAGGGCCCGGATCAAGGGCAAGCTCTGTTCCTGTTGGGTGGGGCTGGTCCTTATTCTCCTGGGGCCCTCAATTTTTCAGGTATCTGCTGGGAATACAGCACACTGGAGAGGAGAAGGCCAGGAAGGTCCTGGACAACGTGGGAGAGGAGCTCCTGACACAGCTGGTGAGTGAGCCAGGAAAGGTGCCCTGTGGTACCTCCTGTTTGCAATCTTGGGTGTAGCAGTCACGGAATGATAGATTAAATCATGAATTTCTGAGGTGATGCTGTGAAAACCATGGGAAGTAATGGTGAAAAGAAGGTAGAATTTGCACTTATAAAAATGGTGAATATCTTTTTCTGCCTGTTATATTATTAATGGGAAAGATGAATGCCCTGATTTTACATCCTGCTATAACTTTTTCTGTCTTTGACAAGGGGAAAATTAAATATTTCTTATAATTAAAGATTTAGCTCATGAAAAACACGTTCCTTGGTATTATAAGACCTAAGCAAATATCTGAGAATGAAATTGTAGTTGTGAACAGCTCCTTTCTAAGGAGGCGAAAGGTGCAGGAAAATATGTGACTTTAATAGTATTTATTTCATTACTAGTTTTATGATAAACTTTTAGACCTTTCAAGACTCATGTGCTACCTAAATAATTGTTCCCACTGTCTAAATGTCATAAAGGTGTATGGTGTAGGATGGCTTCTACCTGGGATAGTGATTCTATAACCTCATTGGCCTTATGCAAACCCAAATAGAATATTCATTATTTTTTCCATGTCTTTCTGTACAAGCTGCATCATCTTTTCCCCAAAACTCCCCTATATACTCAGGTAAATTATTATTACTTTGTTAAAAAGTAAACTAGAGCTACAGAGTATACAGTGTAACTTTTTTATTGATTATTACAGTAGAATTTAAAGACTTTGTCAGGAACACAATCCCTCATGGGAACAAAAAGTCTGTGTGCTGCTAAATATCTAAAATCTCAGAAACTAAGTATAAACTGGTGGATTTTCTTTTAAGATGTGTGCAGATAAGGACACAGTGAGCAGACTCATGCATTGATTAGCTTCATTAAGGAGTTTTAACACTAATTGAGGATTCTTCAGCCTTACCATGTAAAAGCTTGTTGGTATATCTTGGTTATTAATCTCTGAACTAAGATTACTTCAACTTTGCTGTGCTTGTTTTATATATGAGAACACTTGAAATCTTAGAAACTCACATAGAGTTGCATCAAATAATTTCATTTTACTTCTGTTTAGGTCAAATGGCTGGATCATAGCTAAAAAAGTCAAATAATTAGAAAATAAAAACCCCCAACTATAATTGTTTTCCATGCTGACAGTTCAGATTCCCACTGGGGAATAAAGTTTCCTTGCTGTTCTGCTTTTCAAAGGAAGCAGACAAGAATAGTGCCCTTTGCCAATCTTTCTTAGTCTGTTCTTTTCTAGTACAAGGTCTCGCCTCATGAATTTGTGATTGGAAAATTGGTCTCTTTCCATTATTACTGTTCTCTAGGTTGCCACTAATGCTGCTGACCAAACACATTTTTTTAACTTCTACATTATCTATAATAATCCTTCTTTTTACAACTTATGAGTAATATGTTATGGTTTCAGCTGTCAGTTTTATCTGTTTGTAGCCTTAAACTTCCTTATCCCAAGAAATGCTGCTTATTCATTATTTATTTGTGCATATAACTTTGATAAAGCAGCTCTGGAATGCTGAAGTATCAGCCTTGATGGGGACAGAGCTGGTGCTCTGAGGATGTCTGCAGGGAAGAGGAGGGTTTGAGTGATTTGCTGTCCTCTTTGACTTCCTATGAAGCAGCTGTGCATTTTCAAATTTCTGTGGACCACTGTAGTAGCTACTGATTTTTTCATTAAAGACAAGCATCTAAGGTAGGGAAAGAAAGGATGGGCTAGATTTTAGTAGATTTTTGTGATTTCTAAACTTTTTTTCTTTTTAACTTCTATACTTTCAGGCTTAGCTTTGAGTCCTATTTCTCCTATCCACTTATTTTAAAATACTGTATAAACAAAAAGGGAGGAATAAGAGTCTTGCTAGCACTATATTTCTATATTTTGTTATAAGTATCCTGTAGCAAACTGTTTTGCAAAATAAATAAATTGTATAAGAAGTAAATCATAGTTCTGATTAATCCTGAAACATTTGGGTGATGTGTGGAGTTTCCATTTCTCTGCTACATCATACCATGGAGTAGTGGTGAGGGCTGACCTGGCTGAAGAAAAGTAGTCAAAAAGGGAGATGAAGGCTAAGACAAGAGTGTAAAGCACTTTTTCCATTCAAAAAATAGGCAATACAGAATAATACAAAGAATAAAGCTTGCATTGGTCTTATTCTCTCTGAATTAGTTTGTATTATATTTTCATATTTTTTTCAGAAGCAATTGTTTCTGGTTTATGTACAGCTGAATTGTACTTGAGAGGCAAAGTGTTCTAACCTAGGCATGTGTATAGGTGTTTCTAGGACCTGGGCCTGGCTTTTTACAGGCAGGTAGCATTCCAGTTATTAAAGGAAGAAGTCCAGCTGTGAAATGTGAAAAATGAAAGACTTGCAGGAAAGTTTTTTTAAAAAGTTATAAAATAGATAAATGAAAGATGTCTGTGACAGGGAGTCTTGGATCTCAAATGACACATTCATCCTCCTCTTAATGAACTGTGTAAATCAGAAGAAGAGATTCAGCAAGATATCTTAGCTGATAAAAGTGGGCAAAATGGGAGCTCCTGCACTTACCCAGGGTTTGGGACTTCAGAGTCAGCATAAAAGAGAATTGTCCCAACTCTGGAACAAAGGGCACTGATGGAAGACTGGATGTAATTGCACTTAACCATAGCTAAGAGTTTTATACAATAGCCTGCAAAAGACTCATCTTTGGGGTTAATCAGTACTGCACAGGGTACACTGAATAAGGTATTAATGAGAACACCACAGACAAATGATACTTATGTGAAGTGGAAACAATTTGAGGGGACTATTAAACTTGTAATACTCCTAATCATTGCTATTGCAGATGAAAACATCTATAACAATATATTAACACACTGATTGCTTAGGAGTTTGGCATTGGAATTGTACTATCAAAAACACTTATCTGTGGGGTAATTACTTTTTAAAATTATTAGTCTTGCACATGAATATATGTTTGTTAAGGGGGAAGGGATTGTCATTTTTGTTTAATTTTGCTTCAGGCCAGAAGACTACAGCTGTATCCTATTTCTGTTCATAGTCAACATGTTTTTTACTGCTGTAGAAGAAATCTGGAAATACTTATGTAGGAAAATGTCTTCTAGTTTGGGTAAAGATTTTTTAAAAATGTTTTTTGGTAGTATTTCAATGTAAAAATCTAGTTTGCTTGATTTTTTTCTTTTTTGAACACGTAACTTCCTTCAGTGAAGGTTAAACTGGGGAGAAAGGTGGTCAGAAATGCAACATATTGGAGTGTCAAAAGTAGTCACTATTGTTTGTCAATGGTGTTGAAATTAAGGGAAGAATGAGACACAGGGAATATCTTTTCAGGTATTCATGGTTCATTTCTTATAATGTTTTCTAGCTCACACCAATAAGGAGAAATTAGGTATTTTCAGGTAGAAATTCAGCCTCCCTTTGAGGGGAAACTCTCGGGCTGTACTTTGGTTTTATTGTGTGCTGTATGTTTTGCAGGGAAATGTAACCTAAAACACAAGTTATAAACACTACATCCATTTTAGCGAACATTCCATGTGTGCTGTGAGTGCACAGGCAGCATCACCAAGCCTGTAAGGGTTTGGAGATTGTTTAATGCTTTATTTTTTCAAATGGAAGTCAAAATGGATTATGGTGAGCCTCTAGTCCCTAAAAAAAAAAAGGCCTTAGCAATAGAGAGACTATAATTGTGGGAGAGGTGGATGCTGCAGCTGTGCTATGGAATATTTAACAGTGTCTGGAAGTGAAGCAGGACTAAATTTTGTTCAAATTAAATTTACATGTGTGTAAGCTTTGTCTTAGACAATGTCTACTGTGTCATGACCAGAAAGAAATCCTCTAAGGCTTTCCAGTGAGGTATAGATAGCAAGTAGGAATACAACAAAGGATTAGCTCTGTATCTTGCTGAATAATCTGAACTCGTTCAAAAGAATGTGGGATCTGTAGCAGAGACAGAATTTCTGACACATTTCTGAGGACAGGTAAGGGATGATGGTGGTTGGATGACAAAATTAGAGCCATGGACTGTTATGTATATGGCTTACATGAAGAAAACAGTTCATTAATAACCATATTATATAGCAATCTCAAAATTACTATTTTGCTTTTTGGTTTTTCTTGCTTCCATGAAATTTCTTTGCTAGAAGGTGTTCTAATTACAGCAGGTACAATTTCTTTTGTACTGAATACTGAATGATGTAGTGAATGATAAAGATTTAAGGGTATGAACCTGCAAAGGGGGTTGTGTAGATGGCTGCTAATACTAAATGTTGCCATATACTAATTCAGGGAGGGGAGTAGGTGCAAGCAGAAGAGCTTGGTCCTTGCTTCAGCAGAATTACCAAAATAATTACATTAAACAATTAATATCCTGGAAGACTCGGTACTGTCTTGCTAGTCATTTGTCCAGAGGGGAAACAGAATTCACAGATAGAGGTTTGTTTAAACGACCTCAGATTCTGTGCTTGTGGACACTTATTTCCATGTGGCTGAAGTAAGATGCACCACTTCAGTTGTGCTCACTGGGGATGGCTGAGTTCATTGTCACTCAGAGGCTGAGTGACACACGAGCACTGCAGGGACTCCTGGGCAGTCTGTCTCACTTTTTATGTCCAGCAAGGTCTGCAATGGCAAGAGCCAAGCCTCTCAAACTCAGGAGCTGAGCACACAAAGGAATCAAGCTGGTGCATTGGAGCCTCAGGACAGACAGGTGGGGAGCAGGGGCTTGCCCTCTCTTACAGAGCAAGAAGGAACTGCTGATAATGGAAGGTAAAATGCTATGAGGAACAAGGTTGTTGAGTAAAAACTTGCAATCTGAACAGTCTTGAACAGAAGATCCTTCTTTTGTGGACATTGGGCCAAAAAATTAAACCAAATAAAAAAATTCAGGCTGGAAGCTGGCAACAGAACAGTCCTTGCACACTGAGCTACAGAAATAGCACAGAAGGGCTCTACAAGCTGTTAGAGAAGCCCTATGTTGGTGTTATGCTGAGCTTTAAAACCAAATCTCCTTAATGCTTGTTTTGCTTCAACTGTAATTGGAGGAAAGACCTGTGGAGCAGGGTCTGTGTGACTCACAGAGCTTTCAGCTGGAAATTTAGTCACAATAAATTAATTACACAATTAAGTGTAGTGTTAACTACTGTAACTCGTGCTAGCTGGCAACAAAGGTTCAGTGCTTTCAAGAAAGCCAAGGATTATTATGCAAGGTGAAAGCTGAGAGTCTGGAAGAAAGCTACCAGTAAGGTCTGTGAAAGCTTAATCACCAGATTTAATATATAGCCACATGCTTCAAAATTATTTCAGTGAACTGCCTGGTCAGTTTTGAAGAAATATCTTCTAGTAGAACTGCAAATTAAGGGATGTCCTAATCTTTTAGTCAAATTATGAGTAGAGCAGATGAGCAAAAGTGTTCTTTTGAACTTCTCCATTAATTATTATGCTGAATGACAGATAAGATATTCACTAGATGATGTAGACTCCTGCCAGTTCCAGGTTTGTGTAAATGGAAACTTAATGACAGAGAGTTGAGTTTTAAATAATATGCCTTAAGGTCATTAACTTCTCTGGGTGCAGACAGAAATGTAATCAGATATATCCTTGCCTCCAAACTCAAGGCTGCAAGCCTAGAAACTATTTATTTATCCCTCTATTCTGCTCCAAATATAACAACAAATTTAAAGTTTGTGGGCTGTTAATGCAGAAATGAGATGAAACGGAGCCATTTGCCCAGTTAGATGATACATTTTTAAGACTGATATGAAATAGTGCCACTGAAATGCTGAACATGTGTGGGACTGTGGCATACAAACATTTAGACCCAGCATTTATTCTTATGGGCTCGGTTAACTACAAAAAGGGTCTGAGTGAAATGTGACCTTGAGATGACTCCAAGTGCTTCATAAGTAACATAATTCTACTCAAAAGGCTTAGATAACAATTATTTCTTATCTGACTTTTAAAAGTAAGTTTTTATTTGCTGGACTTTGCAGACTGAGGCATCGAAGACAAAAGCAACAATAAGGTAAAAATGAAATGTGGTGCTCGGAACCATTAAAGCAGCTCCAAAGTGAGGTCTGCTGACAGGTTCTGTTATTTTGAGACACTAACCAAATTATGTAGAAACTGACATAAGACATGATTTTATTGTAAATGTAAATTTTAAGCTTCAAGGATCCTCAGAAGCCAGTTTAATCTGAAACAGATTCCACCTCTTCCAAAGTAATTCTGCCCAATTTCCATGCATTTTTTCCAACAGAGGAGTGGAATATAAACTAGATTGTATGTATTCTTGTTATTTCAATAGGTTTGGGGTTTTTCTTACTTCTTATACATCCTGCTTTGTCCTTGGAATTGGATCTGCATAGCAGAGTAAAATAAAATCTAAAAATAATATCTAATGCTATATGGGCTGCTCCAGTGTTTATAAGTTCAGATGCATCTTCAAGACTTTCAGTGAGCCTTAATTTTACCTGCTTGATTGTCCTAATGCTAGTATTGGATTAAATTCCTTTTTCAAGGTCCTGTTGCTTTGTTTTCAACATTAAAACCTTTCTTTCATATTAGACTTGGGCTGGGAATAGGAATGGTCTGGTTTTGCCCGTTCCTTGCCTCTGGGCTTGCTGGATAGGACAGTCCAGATCAGGGATGAATTAAACTCTGGAGTTTGTCCATCAAGAGTTAAGAACTCTCTGGGAACTTCAGGATAGGAGTAGGCATAAACAATCTGCCTGTCTCTTTCTGCCCTCCAAGGAAGGGGGAGGGAAACTTTCTGGCATCCAGGTTTTCTCTCTGTAGCAGACTTGGCACATCATTTATTTGCCCTCAGTTGGCGTTTGAAAGGTTTCCTTTGCAGAATGGGCCTGGAAGCTTTCTTCCCTTCAAAGCTTAGACTTTGTAAATGCCAATGATTCTTATGTGAGAGAAGGGGTTGCTAGGTCCTGCTCCTTCTCCTTCCCAATGTGCCAGTGAGAAAGCAAGCCACTCAGTGCTCTTTGAGTTTACTTCCTGAAGATTTGCTTGATAAGGATTTTCCAATCTTAACTCATTTGATTGGCTGCAATAAGTTCAACTCCTCATTCTTTTCTTTTCCTGGAGCAGTGAAAAAGGAATACAAGCTGTGTATTGTGGGAAAAGTACACTTTTTCTTTTAAAAAGCCCTACAAAACAAAGCTACCTTGTAATGTGATTAGAGAAACTCATTCTTAGCTCATTTATTGCACCAATTGACATGAATGGTTCAAAAAGATTTGTATGCATGGTCAAGATGAATATTATGAATTTAGTGTGTTCTAAAACATGCAGAAGAACCAAAGTTTTGCAGAGATCCTGAAAATTCAGGAAAAAATAACTTTTGGAATTAAATGCACCTGAATAATATTCTGTTGGAATGATAATTTTGAGATGGTTTATTGTATAGCTATGGTTGATGGCTCACATTTTTAGAGTTCAGACTGTACTTTTGCCAAATGAAAAATTTCATTTTTTATTTTGCATCCCATTTACAAAATTAGTGACTTTCAGACTGTTGCATAAGAAGTGATAAAATAGATCCCAAGTCCTTACTTTATCAAAAAAGATGCAGGCTGAAACTAGAAATTATTACAAATGCTTTGATGCTGATTCTCAGTGCTTTGTTTTTAATGATGTAAGAAACAATATCATGCAAAGTATGGATAAATATTAAAAGTAATAGGTACAAAGTAAAAAAATTGTCCAAGGAATAATTTTGGTTCAACAAATCCATGTTTGTAAGTGGCCTTTGATCAGTCCCACATGGCCTGGGTGCCAGGTGAGCATCTGACACAGTGAGAACCTTGGAGCACTGCCAAAGAAATGCTCTGGCTGTGGGTTGGACATGAGGAGGCTCTGCTGGGGAGTTTGGAGAAGGGAATTTCAAACCCTCAGAGTGTATTTTTAACATAAGCCAAATTGATGGTGAAGAGCAGCATGTAGGTCAGTATTAATTCTGGGTCAGCCCTCTGGAATCAGCATTTTAGTTGTTCAGGTTAAGTGTGCAATGGGTGCCAACATTTAACATCTTGGAAAGTGAGGGATTGTTCCTCCCTCTTAAAAGGGGTTGAGGGAACAAAACAAGGTTTCCTAGTAGTGTATTTCTCATGGAAATAAAGAATCTGTAGTAGACACAGAGGTAGAGCTTTAGTGAAACTTAATGGGATCTGCACTCAGCTCAGTTTGATTTCATGTTTCCTCAAACTGATTTATGAGTTAATGGCACGGGGTGTGTTAGGATTTTGGTTTACTGGCTTGGTATCTCCATTGCACAGTTGGTAAAATGCAAAGGGATCATGCAGAGCCCTCTATTTTCAATTCCATACTTAGAGCCAGCACTCAAAATGTAGTAATTTACTCACTGAGAGGGTGTTTTTATGATCCAGTGCAAATCTAGTATAATAATTTTACTTTTATCTTCATATTTGTTTCCTTTCCTAAAGAAAGCATTGACTGATGTTTTAGACAACCAGTCCTGCCAGCAGAATTGTTTGCTAACATATTAAAGAAAATTATGTCAAGAGCTGTGAGAAATTCATGCCACACTTACACAAGATGTGTTAGCATAAGTGATGTAGAATTTGCTAGTAATAAATAGATTTCTTCTACAGCTTGAATAAACCCAGTTACCTACAGTATGTTTGTAAACTAGTTTCACACTATTTACTCTTCCAAGAAGTGGAATCTGAAGTCAATTAAACCTTATCAGAAGTAGATGAAATAAATTCAAAACAGACCAAGCACCAATTTTTTGGTGAAGTTTATTGTTATATATATTCAAAATAAATTTTCTCTAGCAGTACAGTAAGGTCACTGAACACTTGCCAGTTCCTTCCTGACTAAAAATTGAGAAGCAAAAATCTCACTCAATGAATGGGGAGCAATTTGTTTAAATACTAAAATGTTACAGAATCTCTGAAGCTAAGTTTTCTATAAGTAGAAGCAGCTATGGTTGAGCCTTCAAAGCAAGTATGAATGTTAGACCAGGAAAGTGGGGCTGTGGCTTCTGAGTCCTGAGGGGTTTGTTTCATTCTCAGTTCTTTATCTACATGCATATCTAAAGAATATATTTGGGGTGTTTGGTTTTTATAATTCTCTGGTGGGAAATGGAAGAACAGGGGTGGGCAACTTTCTGACTTTTTTTTTTTTCTGGTGGATAATCTAATCTAGAAAATCTTCTGACCTGATGTCATTTGCTCAATTTCCTACTTTCATCTCATGCCATCTTTCCAGATTATGATACTCATAAAATTAGGAAAACCATATTTAATCTTGGAACAGGGAACAGAGCCTGATAAGCAAAAATAGTCTAATTATTGACTGAAATTAGCTTTTAATTGCTTAACGTGTGATGTATTTCTTTATCTTGTAAATCAGAAGGTGATGGAACATTCCTGTGATATCAGTGAAAACGTGAGTTCTTTGGTATTGCAATATTTGTGGTATCTTGAACTTCTCAAAGGTACTTGTTTTAGAAGACTTCTAATAATTTTCTTTTACCAAAATCAAGAGAGCAGCTTTAAACATAAAACTTGAACCCTTTCAGCAGTAATTTTTTTATCTTTACTCTCCATCAATGTTCATAATCAGGTCTGGCTATTGGGTAAGTTCCTGAGTGAAGGAATTGGGGTTGGGTTTAGACTTATTAAATAATAATTTATCTTCTGCAGAAAGACCCGTTGGGGTTTCTGTGGATTGCTTTGTTGTGTCAAGGTGTGTTTTAGGAACCTCCTAGGCTACTTTAAAAGAGATGCCAATCTCATGGCAGAGATTGCTTTGGAGGAAGGCTTGGCTCCTGTATCAATTCCAGCAGGTAGCTGAGCTGCTCTGATCCTGCTGCCTGCCTGCACAGGGATGATAATGCTTCCTTTCCTCCTCCCTGTCTGCAGCCAGGTCTCTGAAGAAAAGAACAGCAGAGCTTTATGTGAAGGGAATAGTGTGGGAGATAAGAGTGTTTGTAATACAGTAATACAGATGCTACACAAATTCAGCTTGTGGTGTACTTGTACATAGCAGTTAGTTGTAATCACTTGATGTGCAAAAGAGGAAGCCTTGCAACATGAAAGAAATGCAATATTATACATTCTCTTAGTCCCTAACTCATTTTATGGCTCTGTTCTGGAGCTTACCTTATAAAGATCATATTGTGCAACAGATTAATTATTTAAATACTGTGTAGAAAATGATTATTTAAGACTTAGGGCTCTGCAATGAAGTATTTTACATTGCTTATAAAATCAGTCAAATCTTCAATTGTGATTTATAGCTTCTTAAATAACTTGTTCAAATCTCATTAGGAGATTTGAGAAGTACAAAAGAAGCACTCTAGGAAAAAAAATAGACATGATTTTAAGGGAATATATTGAGTAAAGATTACCTTCTAGCTTTAAACCTAGAGGCTAAAGAGTCTGAAATTGCTTTTCAGTGTAAATAACTCTTGTAAATGAAACTAAAATTTTGATTAGGATTGAGGCAATGGTCATCCTGCTGAAAACAGGATTACAGTTATGGTATCTGGAATTATCAGTAAAAATAACTTTACAGTGTATATTGGGAGAAATGTTTTAGTTTGGAAGAGCTGTCTTTGGGCATCTGATGCTCACATTTATGGCAAGTAACCTTTGCTGTAGTCATGGTCTGGTGGTTGTTGAGGATGGAGGAGTGATGTCTCTTGGCTTGAGTCAGGTACAGAGCACAGGTGGGTTTAAAAAAGTGACCAGTTTTCAAAAGAGGAGCAGAAAGGTTACCTCTTATTCACCTCTTTCCTCCCCTCCCTTGCATTGTTCAACAGGTGGAATAACTGCCTCAACTCAAACAGAACAGCAAACCTCAAACCCTGCAATAAACCCCTTGTCATCAGTGATGAATAATCATTTCTATCTTTAAATAAACCTTGTTAAACACATTGTTTGATTTCCTCCAAGCTGGAGTGTCTTAATGATAGCTACATGTGCAGTGTTTTTGCTGCTTTAGCAGTGAGAGACATCATGGAAATAAAGCTGCTCCTGCTGCTGGGGAGTGCAGAAAGCCTGCTTGTTTTTCCCAGTTCTAGAGAGACTTGGACACTGCTGGCTGGTTTTGTTCCAGCCTCTGACTTAATGGCTTGATCCACAAAAGAACTTTTAGATGCTTCATGATTTGCTATGTCACATCACCTATTCAGTCTGCAGCTTTTGTGACTGTATCAAAAACTTGCTTGCTATTTTTTTGTTTGTTTATTTGGGGTTTCTGTGGGTTTCTTGTTACTTGAAAACTCAGAATCTGGTGTTTTGTATAGGAAATGCACTGTCCTTACAAATTCCATGTCCCTCTTTCAAATATTAAGCTATAAATAAACATTTATTTCCTTTCTAGATTGGATCTTATAAGAAGCTATCAAACTCTGCTCCTTTTGAGCTTGTTGCTTCCTAAGTTATCACAATAACTGTCTTTGCATACATGATGTTTATAGAGAATTCTCTATGAAGTAACTTTTGTATAATTGTAGATTCCTGGCAATCAGGATTGTTTTAGATTTCCTTACTGGAATGAGAAGAACAATGAATTTGATCCCCCAATTTCCTGTTTGGCATCATGCTGTTCAAGAAGAAAATGTTCATCACTTCATCAGAGTTGTTTCATAAACTTAGCAATTTAATGATGTTGCAAAAATTGTCATAAGTGGTGTTGTAAATTCCCTTTCAGACATGTTTTTTCCAGATTCAATAATTAAAATGTAAATTATGTTCTTTTATTGAACAGAAACCCGCTACCTTCTCTAATAATAATTTTTATGTGTTATGGAATCACACCTTTAACAGACAGTCTCACTGGAGATCAGAAGTAACCTTGTAATCAAGAATTCTCAGAAGATGCAATTCAGTCATTAAATCTGTGCTCTATGGGAGGTCACCAGAGTGGGAAGTGTCCCCTAGCTTAATGAAATATTAAATCAGTAGCTGAACTTTTGATCTATCTTTGCAATTAAGTACACTAAAAACATTTTACAATAAACTTCTGGTGTAGAGATGATTTTTTTTTTTTTT
>VZRX01017789.1:387195-509466 GCA_013398075.1 Notiomystis cincta | reverse complement strand
TTTTTTAGTGTAGTGCATGTGAGTTCAAATCCTATTTCTTTAGGAACATAATATGTAATACAGGCTGGACCCTCTGAGTGACACTGAAGAGACCACCACACTAAAAATCTCTTTTCTTGATGTTTTAGCTTCTTAAATTTCTTACTTTTCTTAATGATTTAAATTCCAAAATGCTCTCTGTCCTGACCAGCAGCCTATTTCTAGGTCTCTCCTTATTGGCAAGTCCAAACTAACTGTGAGTGAGAGGAAATTTATGATCTCTAAGTTTAGATGGAGGTTTCTGAAAATCTTGTGGATCACTCCCAGCTCAGGATATTAAAAAATACCCCCAACCTTAGGATTATAAGTGTATCACTTTTCCAGAATAATAAGATTTGAAGTTATAATGTGCATGTGGGTAGTACAGGCTCAAAATGCTATTGCAGCAATCTTCCTGTGGGTTTTTTTTTGTATTTGAGGACTTCAAAATTGGTTTCAAGAGAGCTCTTTGGGAATGAAATTACTTCCTTGCTGCCTACTATGTATCCTGCTGTGGTGCTGATAGTTGCAGTCAAGCACCATGATTTTAAATATCATGGATCATTGAAGCATACCTTTTTTCTCATTTGAATTATATCTAATAAACTTATTATATTGATGGTAGCCCACTTCTCAGGGTGGTTATGATATTTGTTCACGAGACAGGAGTAGTAAAGGCTGCCTTGTTTGTCAGAAGTAATGCACTATTTGTCATGCAACAGCTCTGCTTTTAACACCTGAATACCTGTCTTCCTGGAGGACTTGCTAGAGCAATTATAAATTGGGGGAAAAAGCTTCAAAACTAATTTTTGACTGTATGGCTTCACTGTTTATTTAGTGTTGCTGCATTTCAGTTGAACTTGGTGCAGGTACAACTTGGATACTAGAGGCAAACTTAGGAAAAGCACTCTCATTAAACCTTTTCTGATGTACAATTTTCAATATTTATAAGGAATAGGAAATCTAAGCTTTCAGTGTTTGTTTTCAGCTGAGACATGCTTTGAGGATTCTAGTTGGTATTCACAAAGGAAATTTTTTATTGTGTGCATCGCAGAGCAAGTTTATTTTAGTCTGTCCTTGACAAATTAATGTTTGTTTTAAAGGAAAGGGTCTTGCAGGAAGTTAGTGGCTCTACAAATAATGAGTCTGGAAACAAATGAAACCTCTCTAGACTCGAGACCTTACTGGATTTTTACTGACTCAAAGAGGGGAAAAAAGGTTTAGGCAACATAAATTTTCCTTGGCTTTGAAAGAGGCTAAATAATATCTAGCATTATGTGTAACTCAAAAGCTGTTCAGGAGTTTCATATTACATTTAAACCATAGCCTGATGCTAGGAATTTCAAAAACTGCATGAATCATTATTGCCCTAATTTTTTTTTTTCCAAAAATTTTAAGCCCTGAATCTTAGTTCATTATTTAATACTATAAACTTATGGATTTAATAAAACTTCTAACTTCATGCCTTGGTAATCTAGTGATCAGAAAAGGATCTTTGGTTATCTTTAATTTAGGACTTCTCTTGATGTATGCAGATCTTAAAGTTAAAAAAAAATCAAGAAAGGTGTTCCTTTCAAGTAAAATAATAGTATTTTTGGCTGGTTTTGGGGACTTATTCTTCCTCCTACTACAGGTTTTATATATATATATATTCCATACATATGATGTAACGTTTTGTATGTTATATATTCTTAGTTTACTTTCAGACTTGTACAAATAATGCAATGGGGATGAAAGCTGTGTACCTGATACTGCTTTTGGTACTTTAACTTCTATTAGAATTTCTTCATAAACTTCCAAAATTATGCTTTTTCTGTGCATGGTGATGGTAAAACGTGATGAATTATACATTTTTAATCTTGAGGTGGGTAGGATATGTTTTAAATCAACAGATGTTCAGCAGAAACTTTTTTGAAAAGAACAAAGGAAATACTATTGATCTATCTAAATCTGGTGAGGTTTTTTGAAAGGACCAAAGGAAATACTATTGATCTATCTAAATCTGGTGAGGTTTTTTGAAAGGACCAAAGGAAATACTATTGATCTATCTAAATCTGGTGAGGTTTTTTTGTGGTGTTTTATGTTTTTGATTTTGGATTTTTTTTTTTTAATGTCTCTTTTCTTAAAAAATATCCCACTTGGACAACAGTGAGTTTTTCCAATTTATATGTTCAAATTCTTGTATGCAAGTCTTTGCCTTTGGGGTAATGAGCAAGGCATGACTAATTTCCAGCAATTTGGTCCCTGGACCATGTCCTGGAGGACCAAAATAGTCAGATGAAAATGTTGATTTTAATCAGCCTCTCCATTGCCTGATGTTTCAATTACAGCAAGTCTTAGCTTAGCACTCTGACTCCTGTCAGACTTCATCTGTATTATTTTTGTAAGCTTGCCAACTATTTCCAGTTCTGCTCACTCTTAAAAACTCCAGCCCACAAAAGCACGGCCCCAAACACAAACCTGTGCAAGCCTTGCTGCAAAGCCAGTGAAGAATTAATTGTAGCCTGCTCTTGGGTCATTACTGTTCAGTGTGATTGGGCATAAGAGGGAGCCTCTGAGGGCATCACTGCAGCCTGTGCATGTGGGCATTGCTGAAACTGGGTGACTTCTGTCACTCTGCATATGTCACATATTGTACTACTTCCTCCAATCAAATTCAGTGTCTGTGGAGCAGAAATATGCAACTAGCTTAATTTGTATCCTTTTTTTAACTTTTTTTTTTTTTTATTAATATCTATTTAAACTGTGTTACACAGAGTTTTAAAATACATTACCTATAGAGAGTTAAACTCCATCGTGGACAGTTTCCTGGAGTTTGCTGGATTGAAAGCCTTTGTTTTGTCAGACTAGTTCTGAAATACATCTTGTAGAGGGGAAGGAATACACTGTGCTTCTAATTGTGAAGTGATTTCCAGACGAGTTCACCAGAAGCTCTGGGCTTTTCAGCTCCATGTAGGAGGTCTGCGTGCAAAGAAAAGGGAAAAATGGTCATTTTTGATAAACTTTTCTGATGCATCAGTTCAGAGCTTGATGCCATATACTTACACACCTATCCCCAAATGTGTCCTCTGAAATAGCCCTAATGTGATGGATGGGGCTGTCCAATGGAGTTTTAAAGAAACCACTTTCTAAACTGCTGTGTTAACACTGATATAAGAAAGCTGTAAAAGATGTGTGAGGAACCAAGGTAAAATAGCATCATAGAAATACCAGTGGTGCAGCAAACAAATCATGCCCCTTGACTGAGTGACCTCTGTCAGATACTGCTATATTTACTGATAATACCAGTTGCTATTGCATCTAAAGGAACAGTTTGGAAAGTGCATCTCTTAGGTGGGAACTGTGGCAGAATTTCTAAAAGGCAGATAAAGCCTCTTAAAGTGATTGATTTGCTCAGACTTTTTCCTATCTGCTATGTGACAGTAAGCTACAGCTCATTGCTTGCCATTTTTTTGTTCCAGCTTAAAGTATTTTAAATCATTGCACATTGTTAATTTTCCTTTTTTTTTCTTTTAAATTTCTATACATATAGATGAACACAGATAATTTGTATTCTGTTCTTTTATCTTGGTATCTTGTCTACATATTAACAAGGTAATCTTCAGTTGTCCTTACTTTAATTTAGTCTGACTTGTTTGGCTCTGTTCCTTCAGAAATGCATTGCCTGATATTGCATTCAAATGTGAGAATGAGGTGTGATTTTGATGCCAGGCAACTTGTGTGCTATGGTCAGACTTCTCTTGGGTAGTGTACCCTGTTCTGGGTAGTGGGGATAAAGGGTGACAATAATGAGGTGAGATGGCAGCAGTGTGGCAATAGAAGGTCCCCGTGTTGTGATATCTCTTGGCACTGATAACTGGATGAAAATATTGTAACTGTTTGTCACTTCTGCAGACTGTCCTGTGATTCCTGTGGTGACTGCTTTAGTTCATAACTTTATCAGAGTTCTCCTGTTCATAAGGATCTGTTTAAACTAATTTTCCAGCTCCAGCTTGTACTTATGCAATCTGGATTTCAGATTTGGAGGTGTTGAGTATCTGCAATGATTTGATTTCTAATATCAGGCCTGTAAAATTTCTATGATTATTTATGTTTTAATAATTATTCTGTAACTCCCAAACATATATTTAGACTGCACTTCAGAGCACAATGACATTTTTAGATCTCTGCATTAATACTAACAGATGCTTTCCTTGTTAGTGTTTGAGGCTGTAAAGAAAACACCAAGCTCACAAATGGGAATAGAGCTTATTCTTCTGCACTGTCAGAGTCTGCCTGCAGACCTAGGGATGGGGCAGGGACTTATTGTGGTGCTTCTGAGATTCCTCCCTGGTTACACATGACTGAAAGGATTCCCAATTACCTGTTCATGACATTTAACTTCTCCACATGAACCCTTCATCATTGAGATGGAGGGAGCAGTCTTATGGAAGGAAATATGAAAATCAAAGGTTTGGGGTCAAGTTGTGCACCTGCCTCTCCAACTTTTTTTGGTTGTTGTTCTCTGCTTTCTCTGTGGGTTTTGCCTTTTTTCTTTCACTTTATCCCAATATTTTAACCTCTTCTTTGAAGACAGGAATGGAAGTTTTATCATTCTCAGAGGAGAAAATGAGCTAATGAGTCACAAAGAGAGAAATGTGGGTTTTGCCAGACTTCAGGTGCAGTTGCTCCCACAGATGGCTCTCAAAGTAAATTGTTCTTAATGTTGGCAGACAGATGGCTTTCTGAATCATCCAAAAGAAATCTTATAACTGGAATTATTTTTTCATCTTCCTTGGTCTTTAGTCTCTCACCCCCTGCCAGCGAAAACATTTGGGATAATGATTATTGTGATAATGTCATCCAGACCTAAGTAGGCCTATGCTCTCACTTTGCCTTTCAGGATGGAGAAGGAAAAGTCAAAGAAATGAGCTCTCCCCTTGATGAGCTTCTTTTGTGTTACTGCTCTGTATGTCAGCTATACTTGATACCTCATTCTCACATCAACTTTGGTCTCCTCTCAATGTGGTGGTGTACAATCAGCCAGTTCAGATAACTGATCCAGATCTGTCAAGGGGTGTTCTCTTCAAAGACATTGTTCAAATGCTACATTGACACAGAAGAAACTTCTCTTGGCTTTGGAAAATGTAGTAAACAGTCTTCAAGTTTAAAGTCACTATGTGCATTAGTATTTTTATGGAGCAGAGTATTTAGAAAATGAGCTTTCTGCCATATACCAGATTGTTGTTCTTCTGTGTAAATTCATTTCTGCCAGTGAGAGTATTTTCTTTTTAGATTTTTTTTTTCTCCCCTCAAAATCTTATGAAAGATTGCATCAAGTGGTTTTGAAGATATTCACCCCTTGAATAAAGTTTGGCTTGGTCAAAATTTTACCAGAAGTTGAAACCTTGCAAAAGATTTGTGAGGGGAGAATGTGGTCTGAATACTAGTGTTCTAGCAAAAGAGCTGTTCAGGTAGTAGGGAGTTGATAAGCAGTTGAGTTCTTTTTTGATGTCCTCATCAAAATAACTAATATTTCTCTCTCCAATAGTTTAATAATTTTACAAAGAATCGGTGGATGCATGCTGAAGTTTTTTTATTATTAATCAAATTTATTATTGCAAAAATCAAAAGAAATGTGATGAAATGTGGGCCAAGTTTTTAGCATGACAACTAAACATGTTATTACACCTAAAATTAGGGAAAAACCCCACAAAACACTGTGGCTTAGCCTTTTTTCCTCTACATTTGCCACCTGCAACAAATTATCTCCAGTCTTGCCTGAAGCACTTTGAGATTGCTTTATTTGTTAAAAACTGGCAATATGCTCAAGCAGTCCTTTCTGTTAAGTGTGCCATTAATTACTAACTTACATTAATTAAAGTAAATGCAATCATGAGGGCAAGCTGGCAGTGTTAAAGTTAATGACCCGAGACATTATTACTTAGCACAACTTCGAAGTTCATTCGAGCGATTTCCAACTGTAGGAATTAGATTGAGCTATGTGGTCATAAAATTCTAGAAGCCATGATTTTGGCCTTTGTGTGAGACTCTTGATGGATTTCATGTCAGCTTGAGGAAATTAAGGGTGTAGATAATTGCCCAATACTGGTGTTTTTGCAAAAACTTGAATTTGAAAAAAATGTTCATGCTCAGACTTTACCTAAACGTGAAAAGTTTGTGTGTTGATAAAGGCAAAAACCCCAAATGCACTGAAGCACCCATTGTGTTAAGTGCTGCATCAGTTTTAGGGAGCCAGTGTCCTCACCTGAGATGTCAGCAGCAAATTTAATATAAGACAAAGGATGTGAGCTAATACCAAAAAGAGGAGGCAGAAGCAATAAAGCTGCAGTTGTAGATCATGGTACACCCGAATTAAAGCTTATTTGAAATATGTTCCAAACCTTCATTTACTTCAAGCTTTAAAACTCCATTCCGTTTTACCAGTCTGACTTTCACTTTGACATCTGAATTCACATTTTCTAGGCTGTTTGACATTTTCTTGCACATCACTTTAGATTATCAGAACACAACTGTTTGGAACAGTGGGGTTATGTCATGGAGACTGTTGAAATCTCTCTGGTTCATTTCTGATCATGTTTTGTGATTCAAATGGCTATTCACTGATATCCTATCCAGGTGGTTTTTGGGACTATTTCTAAGGATTTAAGTTTTAAACCATTTTTTGATGCATTTGCATTAATGATAATGATTATAAGGAGATCTATGAAAGGATCTGTTTAACAGCCTCTTCTAAAGCTTCTCTTTGTTTTGGGCACTATGGCTCTTAAATGTGAAATTAACTGCATAAAAAAGACAATACTGCCTGAAGTCCTAACAGCAAGAAATTTTAACAAGGTAATTATTTATACAGTTATGCAAAGAAAATATAGATAGTGTGACTAGAACTGGCTGGTAAAATCAGGATGTCTCGTGGTGTTTGTCTAGCTGTGGGGTGAATACAGTCCATCTCCTGAGCTGGTGAATGAGCTCCTGCTTACTTTGATGTCTCAGCTCCCTTTCTTCAGTGGAAAGCACCGAGTCTGATCTTTGTTACTAAAGCCATCTTGAAAAAAATTATGCTTTCACATTTTCTACTTAATGTTTAAATTACATCATTGAGGGAGATGAAAAGGCTTATGCTGACAGGTGTGTAAGGATTAACTTTCATTACTCTAATGTTTTACAAATTCTCCTTTCATTAAAGAGAAACTAATTGTGAGCACTTATGAATGAAGGGAGGAAGAATGGCAAACTGAACTAATAGATTGTAGGAATTTCTATGCTTATGCTAACATGCAATATTTTAGTACTTTCTGTAGTCTAAATCTTGGCTCAAACTCATGATCTGAGTCTGATTTCCTTTGTTCTTAATAAATTATTAAGGACTAAGAGGAGAACCAGCCACACAACTATCCTATGGGAAGGAAGTGAGCAGAACCTTATATCTGATGTTTTTATGACAAGCCATCGCTGTCCCAACCCCAGAAAATGTTAGACACTACACCCTTTCCTGGAAGAGCAGCACACAAACCCATAATCTCCCCCATGTTGTAGGAACAGGACAGCACCTGTGGTGAGAATTTGTAAGAACTATAATAGAATCTTCTGTGGTAGTTGGTACTGGAAAACAACTTTTGAGTGGGACAAAATTGCCCTTTTCTACAAAATTACTGCTAGATATCTCTTTTGTGATCATGCTGGGTATGTTTACAGTGTTTGCCACAAGATTTGCCTGGGCTTTTAATGTGTCCTCTTTAGGCTGTAACTCTTTTTCAAGGCTGCTCTTCTGCAAGGATCTATTACTTTCAAACTGTCTATCTCGGCTTAAACGTTTTTCTAAGGTTCAAATATTTATCAAAGAGCAGAATAACTCAATGTGACACATTTGCCCAAAGCACTCTGCAAGAAATCTTGTGGATGATTATAGATGTCTTGCAACTTCTTCAGGAAGCAATGAGAGAAATAAGTGAATCCTTACTGAGGACACATTGCTCAGACTTCCTGCCAACAAATGAAAGATCTGACGTTTGCAGCCCATAAAGCACTGCTGAAATGACAGTGATCTGATCAGCTGCAGTGTGATAAATAGCCACCCCATCAGAGGTGCTGGAGGGGGAAGGCAACAAGAATGCCAAAACACACTTATTTACAGCGAGGGTGGGGAGTGGAGGGAGCGAAGAGGTGAAAAGAAATGAGGTGGTGTTTTCAGAGCATGAAAGATCCAGACAGAGCTTTGGTGATCCTTGGCCTGTATTTCTATGCAACTGCAGCTCTGCAGTAAAACACTTGTGCAGTTCAGGGGTATAAATGTAGACATGCTCGTGGTGAGATTGATTTCACAGGACAGTGCAGATGTCTAAACAAAGCATCCCTGAGACTGGAGCCATTCTAAGGGATTTTGTTCTTTTACTGGTAAATGCACAAAGGAAGGAATGCGAAGAACCAGAACTTTGTTCTGATAACTGTGCCAATAAAGAGAGGATTTTCACTGCTGCTCTGTGGATCAAAAGATATTTCCTTAAAGCTCAGAAATTTCTGTCATACTTCTGGAAGGGATGAATGCCAGGGAGTGTTCTTACACTTCTATGTTCCCTGCTATTTTTCTCAGAAAATAGAATGCTGTGACCAATACAGTCTTGGTATCTGAATTTAAAAAGAAAACAACCAACCAAAACCCCAGACCCACAAAATATTAAGAAATAGCTCAAATATAATGATATATTAGTGTAATAGTCTTATATGGTTTTGATACTTGGTAGTCTAACAGACACAAGAGGTATTTTTTTTCCACATATAAAATAATGGGATTTTTGGGTGGACTTAATTGTCTCCTCAGAAACAATGCTGCTGATGGTCAGGTACCATGAGTGTTGAAACCTGTACCTGTTAAGTGTAGTTCTGTGCTGAAGCCTCACTGGTTAATACTAAACAGCATCTCAGAAAGCAAATAGAATTTTAGAAATACCACCTCTACTTGCTGTGGCTTTGTGGTTATTTCAATGCAGTGGTAACTGTGGTGCAGAGCTGTGTTTGTAGCACAAGTTGCTTCAGTGAGAGACAGAAATCTGCTGCATCTATTTCTGCTTCTTGTGTTCCAGCCATAGCTCCATAACTGCTCACTCTGCATGGCTGAAGGACTTGCTGTGATACTCTAAAACAGCCTGCAAGAATTAGGGAGTTGCTTTTATCCCTTAATCTTGTCATTTGTTTCTTTTCATTTGTAGTGTGTGTGTCTGTAATATAGAAATAGGTGGGTGCTGTCCAAAAAGGAAGGTCTCAAACACCTGGCTTTGTACTTAAGTTATCTGAGGCATGTCTCCTTTTACTTCTGTTTCTGCCTTTCCAGTCATGGAGATTCCAGAGTTAGTAGGTTTTATGAAAGCTGTGTGCAGTTTGTTTCGAGCAATGTGATTAATTGAAATGTCTGGGGGCATCAAATTGTTATGTGGAAGAACTGGTGTAAGTTCTTAGTAATGTGTGTAAGAATGAAGTTTATTTCTACTCTTTCAATAACTTTCTAATTTCCTCCTTTCTGCACTGAGGACCCCATCAGCCTCTTTCCTACTCTGTATCTGAATTCTTAATGCTCAAGGCAAATTTCTCAAATTTCCCCTGGAAAGTAATGGTGATATACCAGTGTAAAAAAAAAAATCAAAACAAAATCCACCTAAATCCAAACAAGACCCAACAAAAGGCTATCAGTATGTTGGAATACTTAATTTCTGTGTTAGACATTACATTGTTATTTTACAATGTTTAATGAATTTAAACCTGATTGCATTGTCATACTTAGAAACTTTTTAATGAAGAATTCGGAACCTTTTTTTCTTTATTTGAGGGATAATGATATCAGGGAATTGCCAGTTTGGAAAAATAACCTTCCTGGCCACTGGAATTTAAACAGCTGTTTTAGAGATACTGTCACAGTTTAGAATGTAATGGGAGCCTGTATTTCAGACTTAAAAGTGAATGTTGCTGGTTGAAGATATACAGCTAATTTGCATCTCATTGGTCCAAATCTGTGTCTGCTGAGATGAATCCCCTACAAACTAAAATAATAGGGTAGCATGGCAGGAAATTGCTTTGTGCATAAATATTTTATTTTTAACATTTTAACATCTTCATTCTTATGCCTATATTACTCATGACTTTTACACTAGTAGAACAGTAGGAAGACTTATGCTGCAAGTTAAGACTGTGTCTATAATGTGGAATTTATAGTGTTGTGTGTGTTTGCTAAGAGAGAAAATGTTGTGCTGCAGTTCTCTTATTTCCCTCTATGAAATAATATGTATTTAAATATAGGATTATGCTGGGGTCTTCTGTGTGAGAAGAGAGCACATAAACCCCATGCAAAATAGCATTTTAATGTGTACTTCTAGCTTTAATAGGAGTGCCAGAACTCTAAAGATAATTAACCAAGAGTTTGGGAGTTAAAGACCTCTTAGGTCTTAATATAGAAAGGTGTATAATTCAAATCATTCACTATTCAATTATTAAAGGAGGCAAACACTACTGACTAGGGTTTGGAAGGATGTCTCTACTAAATTGCTGAGGCACTCCTTAGCCAAGTAAAAGAATAAATTATATTAATTGTTCATCTGCTGACTTGTTGAATTGAAAAAATAGGGAAATTCATTATCGTTCTAATTAATGTTGGCCCTTTTTAACATGCTAACTAGAGTAACATCACATAGCACACCTAGATCTAGTTAGTTAATAACACTGTTAACCCTTGGTCCTACTTTTCAGCTGCTTGCTGAACTTCTAATCACTTGCTACATTTCCTGGTCCTTTCTGAGTAGGGGAGCACTCTTTTCTAAGCAACTGAGCAAGTTACTGTTTTGTCACACAGATTCTGACAGTAAATTAGGAGACACTCCTTGTTAAGCAGTTCTAGAAGTTTAAAACTTCACTTGTGTAGGAGGCTTTTCTACAACTCAGTATGTCATGTTGAAATATTCAGGTCTTTGCATCAAGAAACCTGTTCTTTGGTTTATATCCTTGCTGTGGTTTGAGCTGCTTTAATAGATCAGAACAGGGCTGGTAGCTTTGTGGGCTTTGATATCAACTTAATTATCAGCTTTGGACATGCAATCTACTGCTTTAATTAGCTCGGCACACAGGAAAGTTTGATGAGCTCTGCTTTGTGTTGTGCTGCCCTGGAAAACAGGTGCTAGTGGGTTTGGGGGGTGATGTAGGCTTTCTGCTCCTTTGCAAAATTTGGCTGGAGAAGCCAAGTTGGCTCTTTGAGAAATCTGCTTGAATGACTTTATTCTTATAAGGCATGCAGAATTTCCAGTTCAAGCATAGGTGGAAGTCTGCTGAATTATGCTGTCCTTACTCCATGTAGCCCTATATTATGATTTCTAAAGGAGTGCTAAGGTAATTTATGAAGAACTTATTGAGCTGAATTACTCCCTGTGTGCTTTTATTGAATAGCCCATAGCATTCTTTCTGCTGCAGCTCTACAGAATAATTCCCAGTGCTTTTTAAGCTCTTCAGATTTTCCTATTTCCTGTTCCTTGGGCATTTAGTGTCCTCTAACTCACTCTAAAAAAATCACAATTTCTTTCCTATTTTGAAACACTTTTATCTGTAACTCTTTTGCTTATCTAAGCATTCATAATTTTCAGAGGAAAGAGATCATGAATTGCTTCTCATGGACTGACTTAGTCAAAATTTGTAATTAAATTCTTAATTCACTCAAGAAGAATTGTAGGAAAAGATGAGTTGCTGTGTCTTCAGGTCAAGTGTGTACTCCAAACCCTATGTAACTTTACTTTATTTCATTACTGCAGCTACACACTCCAGCTGTCTGTGCAGGAGCAGAAAACCCTCTCTGGGAGGAGTCCACATAGATTTAGTCTGACCCATACTGTCTTTTCTTTCTCAAGAACTGCTTGAAGGTCACTGTGAGGTAGTCAATAATTAATAACAGCAGTGTGCTGGGCAGCTAGTCCTGATTACCCTTGATGTGCCTTCTACATCAGTGTTCCTCATTCCCAGGATATGCTCCCATGTGGATCTGGGAGAGGAGGGGGGAGGCAAGGAGCTGTTCTCTGACCACTTTTTGCCTGTTTTATTATTTTTGAGAATTTCCAGAATCTGAACCTCAGGGGCAGCTGTGTATTAAAATTCTGAGTCAAGTATTTATAAGTCTGTTGCTCAGTACTCTGGAGTCTACATCTGAACACAATGACACATAAATTTCAGAATCCTGACCTGGGTGCTTGAAAACTTGAAAAATATTAGGAAGATTTAATTATGGATTTCTCATCATGCTTTTTTAATTTTTAAGCCCTGGTGGGGGGTGTGAAATAGCCATGTTTCTGACTTTCTGGTTGTGTACCTTCATGAATAGGCACCAGTGCAAGGTTCATTGCCCAGCATCAGTTTCTGCTGCTACCTGTTTCCTTTCTGCATCCCAAGGTGTCCTAGACTGACACTGAATCTTCTTCCCTGACACCTCCTGAAAGGAACACCTAACTCCTGAAATTGCAAGAGACCACCTGGAATGCTTCAGATCTTCACATGAGTAGTGGGAGCACAGATGTTTGAACTTGAGTTCAATTTTGAACCAGCTCTATAAATTAGGCTACAAGAGTGCCACTTCTCAGATATAGCTGTAGCCATCCCTCTGAGTTTAGCTTTTCCTTACTTGGAAATTTGCTAGAAAACTGAGGACACACTGACTATTTTATTTGTTAGTTTTAGTTACTGGGATATTTACCATTATCACATGTTACAGAAAAGCTTGGTTTTCTCATTGTGAGAGTTCTGGTGTGATGTTCAGCCTTCCTGGCTTGAATATTGCATGCCTGCCTCATGCTGGCACTGCCTTGAAAGTGGCTGCACGAATTAATGGAGAGTTGAGTGATTATTTTCATTCCTGAAGGGTCACATTTTGTGTTACTGCTCAGTAGCATGTTTCACCTTACTGCAGGTTTATACATTTAAAGAGAAACTTGTCTACATGATCTATGTCCCATTGGTGTGTAGACATCACAGCAAGTGCAGATGGCTGCTACATGAGAAGCCTTGTCCACTAAGTCAGCAAGGCAAGAATAGCCAAAATATCTTCTGGATTAAATGGCATATTCTGCAAATTTCTTTTTCCTCAATTCTAAAGTGACTAAAATCATAAAATAGTAACAAAGCTTAATCTAGTGACAAATACAATCAAATACAAATCAAGAAACTCTTTTTCTGAAGCTTGAATAAAAAGCAGTGGACTTTTTTGAGGCAAAACCCCCTCATTTTTCTCCTTGGATTTCCTGCTGTTATTTAGTGTCTGGGTTTGGAAAATGAATCTTTTAAAAATGTGAATCATAGGAATTGTTCTGACATGAGGCTCTATTTCTTTCCCTCCCTCCCATGTTCAATAGGTTATTGATTCTGACCAAGAATATCTTTTTGCTGAGCAGAGATGAAAAATCTGAAGCAAAACTTAAATTTCCAGAAAAGTAAACAACATGCCAGTTCTTCTCTTAACTATAGTTTTGATCCATAACTTTTACCTGCATGCAAAACTGGAACACACTGTCTATTGCCCACTTCTAAGTTCTTAAATTGGTTCTTGGTGTCCTGGAAATGTCAATGGCATCTCTAGAAAAAACACATATGTAGGAGAGGGTGCTTAAATAAGGACAAGGTGGTACTTGGTTCCTATTCGTTATTGGAAGTTAGGAGTTTTTTTCTATTTTCCACCATGTTATTTTTTAATTTTTTTCCCTGGCCATTATTTTATTTTATGGTATCAACCTTGCCTCTAAGACATTCACAGAGACTGACACCTGTGATCCTGTAATCCTTCCTGTTATGCCTCTGTGCCACACTTTGTTCAATATCACAGTGTCTCTATGAAAGCTGAAAACACTCTGGAGCTGAAATAGCTGAAGAATTTATTTGCCATAAATGCTTTCTGAAAGCTTTTAAAGGAGCACTTCACTGAGAATCAATGCAATGTAGCAATATAAGCATCTTCTGTAAAAGAAATTTCAAGTGCTATTTCCAAGTCCAGAGTCTAATTCTTTTACAGTGTTCTGTATTATGCTGCCCTCATAAAGCAATGATCACATCATCCTATGTGTCTTTATTGGACACTGAAGGTTTTCTGATGGCAATGAGTCACTTTCAATACCAGATATTCACAAATATAGGATGTTGGTTTGGCAGTCCATTCAAAGCACTACAGACTCATTATTTTATCAATGCCATAAGAGATTCTTTTACTGTGAATTAACTTAAAAATGCTTGGATTTCTTCTAACTTTCAAACTGGGATAACAGATGAGGAGAAGGAATAACAAATTCCTTCTCCTACAGCTAACAGGTATTACAAATAACACTTTACTTGAGGCACTCAAGAACTCATGGCATTAACCCTAAACCCCTTATTTAATGTATATCATAACAAACTCTTCCAAAAACTGTTAATATTTGGTGACTTAATTAAAGATCTGATGATGCCTTACTGCTGCTTGCACACTGTCAATCTGTCTCCCAGACTGTAATCCCTGCCACGATAATATTCTTTCTGTGTAATTCAAATAACAAACTTGTTGCATACAGCAAAAACTGAGTAATTCACTCCTGGGGAGGCTGCAACAGAACAGGCAGTTTTGGTGCCTCTGGGGGTATGGTACCTCAGGGGTACCATGCTAATTTGAATGGAAAAATAGAATAGAAAAGGAGTTTCAAAATCTGTTGCAAGTGCTTTATCAGTTCTGCTTAAACTTTCTCTGGGAAGCATTAATTTGAGTTACAGGACTGCCCATCCAGTCCCATCCCTCTCAAGTGGCTCTTGTCTGCAATCTCCCACTTCATTGATAGCTCCCTACCAAGTCTGCAGCCCCTGAGCCTTGAGCAGCTGTACACTGCTGATGTTCAACAAACTCAGTGTGTGAATGCTTTAACTAATTCAGCACACTTGTGAACAATTTAAATAAGTGCTATTAAATAAACTGCCAGAAACCTCCCTTTAGAGTTTCACAATACCTTTCTTACTGTTGTGCAATGACATTTGTGGAATACTACAATTTTTCAACAGCATGTTATTTTTTAGCCTAATACTTGTTGTGTAAAGCATACACAGCCTGAGTTGTTCACATAAAAATCTCCTCTGAGGCTGACTTTAGGGTTTAGTAAATCAAATGAATAAAATGTTGTGTGCGTATAATAAAAGTAAATTTAGAAAAAACACATTTGGCTTCCTATTTTAAGATGTAGCTCCTCTTGCCAACGTTTTCCAGACTCAGGAAATTCTCTCCATTACTCTGATTCCAGATTGTTTTCAGGGCTTGAACATCAGACCAATACACACTTGGAGAATCAAAACCCAGCATGGCTTTCTAAAGCTGCCTCTTACTGGACCTCCTTTACTTCTATAAATTGACATTCTTTGTTAATTGCATATTTACTGCAACTCCAAGCATTTACTTTACTGAAGTTCAGGAAAGATTCCACTATTTCTACAGATGAAATTCAAATAACAAACTGTTGATAGTCAGTCCTTCAGTAAGAACACTTCCAAAATGTGTTTGCAGTTAAGAATGTCCTTACAGGATTGGGAATTGCCTGTCTGTCCAGCTGGAAGCTTTGCCAGCAGCCAATATCTTAAAGACATGAAAAGGTTATGAAATATTACTGAAATTTGCTGAAAGGATCTTACTCATCCATTAGGCATGTTAAGGGAAATAATGGATTTAATTTTTCAAGCACACAGATTATAGAAAAGTAGTGCTATTGCTGAGACCTGCACTAATTGAAGCAACTAGTTTTCTTGGTACCTTCATAACCTTAATGGTACAAGGTAATTCAAATGTCTTAAGAATGTTTTTTAGGAAAAAAGAGTATTTTGCTGCTGGTGGCTGGCAGAAGATAGATGTCAAAGATTAGAACAACCTCTCATCTTTTCTGTTTGTAGCTCATTTGTTCTTTATACTTTGTAGAACTTCCTACTAAATGATAAAACTTGAATTTTAATTGTATGCTTGAACATTTAATGATTTTTTTTGTCCTTTAAAAATATGTTTGTTGTGAAGCAGGCTTTTTATTTTCTGACTAGCATGAGAGCAGTGCCCATCCCTGGGATGCTCAGGGGAGGGGCTGCCCCAATGCAGGTCCCTGGGCAAGGACAGAGCTGGCTGACCGCAGCTCTGCTGGCTGAACTGGGGACTCCAGGAGCAAGCCCTGAAGCAGCAGCCACCCCTTGGCAATGCTGGGAAAGGCAGAGGGCTGGCACAGGGGTGCAGCAGAGCCGAGAAGGGTTTGCTGGGCTGTGGCAGCAGACAGGGGACCCCTCCGTGTGCTCCTCCCAGCAGCACTGCATGCTGGCACCTCCTTAGATAATGCATCTTTGCTCTCACTGAGGTGTAGCCCATGAGGATTTGTGACTGGATTGAAACTGAAAAAGGAAAGAGCGTGGCAAAGGTTTCCCTCAGTCCCAAATCCTCTAACATTGGCAGGGAAAATTAGTTCGTGTTTTCCTCGAAATTATTTCTTTGATTATCTACTATATCTGGAATTGGTGTTTCCTCTAAGGTCTACTTGCTTTCCTTTTCTCTTTTTGTTCTGTTTTCCTCCTCCCCACAGACACAGCAAACACTTATCCCTTTTCCCACAGGATGCTTTGTGAGTGTGGCAAAAATGAGAAGTAACTACAGTGAGGCTGGACCCTATTTACAGGGTTTCAGGCTGAGAAGCACAGAGTGAGGTAATTTGAGGATTAAATGTAGGAAGAGCCTGCCATGAGTAAACACCATGCAACATGGCACTAAAAGTGAAACGTGGCCTGGATTTACTGGGGACTAAAATTGATCTGATGTATCTTTGCAGCTGGATGCCAGAAGAGGCTGCTTTTCATGCTCAGCCTGTTTCACAGATGGCACTGTGCTGCTTTTCTTCCATAAAGAAGGACTTATGTGGGCTCACTCGTGCCTTATCTAGCAAAACAAAGTAAAACATTTATGCGACTACAAGAATGTTCTGGCAGGAAAACATTAGCACAAATAAGGTACATTTATTCGATTTTAATTCCTGGATATTTTGCAAAGTATCAAGTGGAGCTTTCAGAGGCAGCTTGGATAGGAACAGCTAAGCCACTTGCCATTTTTAGCACTTATTTAGATATACCTTACCAGGGTTCAAGCCCTTATTACTCATATGTGAGTCTGTTCTGTCTTAACTAGGAGATAAGTAAAATTGCTTTATATGGCATTGATATTCTAACAGCTTTTCTGTGTTTCAGTCTTCATATAATATCAGCTAATGTTGAACCTCAACTTTGGTTTCTCTTCAGGGGTTGATTATTTTAACAATTATTTGAATTAATTTATTCATGATTAAATAAATTATATTTTGCTTCTACACTTCATAATCATAAATTTCTGTGATCACAGTTAAAATGGCCCAAGCCCTGATTTATCTGTTAGGCAGTTTATAAGTGAGCTAAATTTTTGGCACTGAATTAGATCTCAAATTGCAGTTGCTGCCTGCACTGGCATTACAGCAAGAGTTACAGCAGGTTTTCTGCTAAGTGTTTTATTCCAATTAGCAGGAGAGAGACATCAATGTAGACAATTATCAGAATAATTCAATGCTTATAATAAAAATTAAAATAAACAAGTACTAAAGGTATTTTCCTGACAGGAAATTCTGCTTTATGAATGAAAAAGCCATTTGAATTTGATGATAAATTTGGCAATCATCATAGAAATATTAAAGGTGTTTTTATAGAAAAATATGCAAAATTATTATTTTTCCACTCCTAAACATATAACAGGTTTGCAGATGAGCTACATCAGTGGGGTTATTATGTATCAGTTGGTAGTTTGGGCAAGGTGTCTTTGGTTTGTTTTCAAAGGGATTTCTTTGTCCAGAAAGTCACTTGAGGGTGATTGAAACTACGAGGGCAGTGTGCCCTCATCACTAAACTGCTTTTCTTCCTTTTGCATCTCACCATAAACTGGGCTGCTTTTTTTTTCCTTTGGACACTTTACTGTTCAGTCTTGTACACAACCTCTCAAATGCTGTCACTGGATTCTAATGTGATTTAACTTAATCTGCACAGATTTTGGGAAGATTACTGGGCTCTGAGCCTATAAATCCTGGTTTATTTGATGTGTTAAGTATATACTTGATTATTAATGGTGTTCTACCTATATTTGAGGAACAAACTCTAATGTTGAGGTAGGGATATGAATAGGTGAAGAATGTATCGAAAATTGATAATAATGTAGATATTATTTTTCTTAAGGGATATGAATGAAAGTAGAGCCAAGATGTGGAAGAAACTCCTAACACTTGATGAACTGTCTGTAAATATGTGCTCTAAAGCAGAGTAATGATGAGCGATGGAGGGTTTCTTTACTTGATTTATCCATCCCCCAGTTAATTTTCTTAAATTGTGACACAATTTCTTATTGTATGTAATGACAAAGTGGAACTTTTTCTTGGTAAAACTACTTCAGATAAATTTTTGTTGGGTGCAAAATCTGTGCTCATTTCATCTGTAGAAATAGTGGAATCTTTCCTGAACTTCAGTAAAGTAAATGCTTGGAATTGCAGTAAATATGCAATTAACAAACAATGTCAATTCTGTGGAAGTCAAAGATTCCTGTGGACCTTTTAAAAGCAAAAGCCTATTAAATGTACCTGTTGTAACTTTCTGTGAGGAACAGCAGAAAGTGGTTTTGTAAACTGATGAATCTATTTTTAACAAGTTTAACACAGTATCTTTCAGATTCACCTCTTTAATTTATATCATCAAATTAATACTGTATCCAAGAAAGTGTTCTTTGTCAAGAGAGCACAATTTTTTATTTATTATTTTGCTCTTTTAATATACACCTGTATTTAAGCTGATTTTTAAAAATTTAGTATAAACATGTAATTAATCAGAATAAATAGAAATAATTCTGAATTTTGGTTTCTGAAAGCTGGTAGTCGAAGATATGCTATTTCTTCCTCATTAATTATTGAAATTAAATGCTGTTTCATTTAACAAATGCCAAAAAACATTCTCATAATTGAATTACCCAAAGGAGTTATTGCTTAAAAAGACAATAATTGAAAGTTTCATGTTGTTAGATGTTTTTATTTTGTTGGAGTTTTGTGCACCCTAACCTCTCTGTACCATGATTCTGCTTTGCATCACCACTTCCCTGTGATAGCTTTAAAGCAAATTTCCCAGTCTTATTTTGCCATTTGTTTGATTGGTTTTTTGGAGGTTCTTTTGCTTCTATTTTTTTTTCCTTTCTTTTTCCTGTGCTGCTTCGTGGAGTAGTCAGAAATCCTTCTCAATATTTACCTTCAAAATCCTTCTTAGGACTTGATCCTCTTGTGGTGCCTAGAGAATCCATGTTATGCTATACATGGTAACATAATTCACCAAACTTGAGATTTGTTAACTGTTATGGGCTCATTGAGGATGTTTCCAGCCCCTCAATCTTTGCAAATTCTGAAGGACTAATTCTATCACATTTGAAACAAAATAACAGCAACAAAAGTGCTGATGGTCAAAGTTATTCTGATTACAGTAATCTGCCTTTTGACTAGCAAATATACAGCTCCAAGTATGAGATGCAAATTTGATGGAGGAAAAAAAATAATAACAAAAGCTGTCAACACTGCTTTTGTGGCTACTATGAACAATTTAACTCAGGGACTCCTGCCTTCTTCCCTGTTAGTATTGGTCATGTAAAATATTAGTGTCACAAAGGGCTCCTGTGTGCTGAAGTCATGAGTGTACTGATTTTACATCATTAACACCAGCACAATCCTGGCTAGAGAGCCTTTGTTAGGAATGGGAAAGCTGTACACCTGTCTTCGAGTTTCTGGGTGGGAGATTTAAGCTAATTCCTCTGGACCAGTTGGAAGTGCCATATGGGGCTGAAAGAGTTAGAGGTTATTTTTAGGCAATTGCAATTAAAAGAGATTAGGCAGCTGCCTAAAGAAGAACCCCTAATTTTCTTTCCATGTCTATATAATTTTAATCCTTGTTTTTTTGGGGTTGCTTTTGAAATAAGGACAATATTAGGAGCCATGTCCACCTGTGGCTACTAATATGTGCCAAATTAGAGCAAGTGGTCTTAACTGGAAAATACTTCCCTACTGCTAACTGTGCAATGAATGGCAGCAGAAGGTTCATGTTAGGAATAGTTTTGTGCTGTAGATAAAAGGAATTACTGATTACTGGATAAGCAGATAGCAATGAGCACTGGTTCAGACACAAAAACCTAATCTTCTGTCAGGTTGTCAATTTTCAGACCAGCTACTGCTTTGCTTAACAAAGCATACATTTACAGTGGTAGATATTCCAAATGAGGAATGTGACTGTTACTGTGGGGGAAGAAAAAGGCTGTTTTTCTCTTTAGATTATCTTTTTAGCTGATTAGAATAAACCTTTGATCTCTAGTTTGATATTTATGTTTTTGGAATTCTGTGAAAGTATTCACCACCTGATGTGCCCGTATAAACAGAGCATTTCTGCAATGCTGCCAACTGTGGCAATCACAGCTTAGAGGAGTAAGGACACAGAGCTTGTTCTCTCCTGTTAACTCTTAAATAATTAACCTTCTATTGAGTTCACTTAAGAATTGCAGGAAAATGCCCTAAAATGCATTTCAGAACATTGTGTCCCTCAGTCAGGGCTGTGCAAAGCAGAGAGAGAGCCCTGATGGAAGTTGGTCATGGCTTGGTGTGGGCTGATTGGGGTTACAGTCACTGGAGACACTGCAGGGAATGACCCCAGTAGGGAACAGTCATTTGTTCCTAGCTGGTATCAGCTCCCAGAGCCATCCTGCAGCTCCCCTGTGACCTGCAGGGACACAGCAGCAAGCAGACAGCTGCCACCCCAGCCACCCATCCCCAGGACACAGTTGAGTGACAGGGGCTGGCATTGTACAGGGGGTAATTACTTCTGTCTACAGGCATCTCTGTGTTCCAGTAAACAGTGAATTTCCATGGGTTCTGGGAGGCTTTTTCTCCTTAAACTAGAAATCTCTTTCACTGGGTGTACTACCAGCCTGGTCTCTTTTGCTTTCAATCCACTTGGTGGATAATCATCAAATAGATTCCTAAAGTCTTTGAAAATTTGCCCGGAGCAGGTTCAGATCTTATCATGTCTTTAATGGTTGCATTTTACTGGGAGCTTTGTGGACAGCCAGATAAGGGAAGCTTATGAATGTGAATTTCCTTGGTATCACAGCACAAAAACCCCTTTAACATAGGAAAATTGGAGTGAACACTTTAATGGTAGTTGAACCACTCCATAATTTGTTTATTTTGGACAGGCTTTCTTATGGCTACTCACCCGTGGGACCTGTGAATCTTAGCATTTTTAGTGACTAATACTAATTATTTGCTGCTTGTGGAAATAAAAAATTAGCTAAATTTGCCTACTTAAATCCCTGGTTACAGTAGTAGCAGCATTAAACAAAGCCATATTAAACACAAGATATACATATTTAAAGCATCAGAGTGAAGAATAAAAGTCTTATTACCTGGAAAGTAAAAAATCATATTAACACTTCCAACTTATCAGCTCAGCATGTTTTACTAATACAAACCAATTAAATTGTGGAATCCAATGAGATCACTGCTGTTCTAAATATACTTTGAGTTAATCCTTGTTCATTTCAGTGTAACTAGGTATCTTACCTAGTACTTATTAAACTGAAAGTAATTTTCCTTGTATTTCTAATATTATTGGAAAGTCTTTTTGAAGTATGATCCCATTTTAAGAAGCAAATTTCAAGGCTGTGGTTAATAGAGAAAGTGAAAGCAAGCTGTCAGGTGTGTTCAGTGGTGTAGAGACAGCTGATGTTGTGTGTGAGGGGCAAATGTGCCTCAAGTCTGACCAAAATGAGTAAATCATTAAGCCAAGAAGTTATCTGCCATGACATTAACATAAGACAATTATTTGTCATGACTTTTTTTACTTTTGTTACATTGTGTATTGCTCAGCAATTCAAGTATGCAGTTGAAAGCAGAAGAATCTTGCTGACTCAACAGAAACTTTTCCATGTTTCCCATTTTCCCCAAGAATGGGTCACAACTGAAGTTGTAGCTGTAATAACTTCTGAAGCAAACAGTTCAGTCTCAATAGAAACCTAAAAATTTTGCACTGGTATTCCAAGTTTTCTCCTTGGTGATTATAATAAAAGTTGACTTTGGCAAAAAGATTTTTGTAAGTCCTATGACAAGGTCTCAGGTGAATGATAAATTGTCATGAACACTATTTGGATCCTATTATATGGAAACCATGAGAAAGCTCTGGAAAGGGCAGTCTCTAAATCAGGTTTTAGCAGGATGACTTTTAATTCTTTCAGTGCAACTTCCTGCACACTCAGGTACAGCTTTTTCAGGTTTATTGTCCTGTTTTAGAGATTAAAGTCATTGCCTCTGATTTCAGGGCTAAATAAAACCCCAACAAACTGAAAGTTTAATTAAGTCCCTATAATAAGCTTGTAATGCTGCAACTAAAGTTTTAGCTGTCTGATGCTCAAATTTGCTCAGGATTTAGCAGACAATATTGACACCTTTGCTTTGTGCACAGGTGTGTGAATTGCTTTGGAGTTAGTCAGTAGTTCATGGCCAGCCTTGTTTCACACTCTGCTTCAGAAATTCAGCAAAACCCAGCTTTAGCCACATATGATTCTGACCCTTGTCACCTTTATGGGCAATGTCATGTTGTAAAAATTAAGGTCTTCAGAAAGCCTAGAGCAGAGCTAAGTTAACTTATTTTTGTTGTATGTTTGGGATTTTTCTTGTTCAGCTGAGGGAAGATTCAGTTTCAAAGTACAGTCTTAGATTTTGGAGAAGCTGACTTAACATAGATCATCTATTTTTTGAATTTAAAAATGGGACTCTCTACTTAGTACCACTAAATTGTGTAGGCTTGCAAAACATAATGTTTTTCTTATTTGTGAGGTCTGTATTCAGCCCTGAGGCAGCTCTGTAGTGCTGGTGAATAGTTCTGGACCAGCAGTTCTCATCCTGGGAAGCACAGGGTGGAGGGGGGAATAGACCATGCCAGCTCTGTGCCACCACAATCCTTGTGAGTGGAGTGGGATACAAGTCCCTGCAGTAGCTCAGATGTGTCCCTGTGCCCCTGTATCTTTGAACTGCTTTGGAGGTATTATGCATATCTGGTGAAACTCTTTTGCCTGAGGGTGTACTGAAAAAAATCGTGCCTGAAGTTTGTGGACAGGGGAATTGATTTCTAGATACTGCTGGTTAAAGAGAGAAATAGTATAAGCATTTATTTTGCCATTTGTATTTGACAGTTATAGCCCTGTGGTTACCCCAGGTTACTGCTTATTCTTCCTTTTTCTTAGTTATTTGATAAGGACACTTAAAAATTGGAATCTCCTACAATTTTTGTGTGGATATTGAAGTGGAAGTAATTAAACTGCACTTATGAGTGCACTTGACCCTGATCTGTTCATAAAACCCTGTAAATGTTAGGTAAAAAATGGAATATAGTTACTGTCCTAATTTCTGCAGTTTGTAGAAATCAAATGGCTTAATAGAAATTATTTTTCATTTTTGCTCCACGGAAAAGTTTAATTTAACAGACATCCTGGTCAAAACACCCACTGGAAGAGATAGAATTTGTGAGAACATTGGAGCTCTTGGAGAGGACAGACCCTTGTCTGGAATTGGGTAATGCTGGCTGCATAACACAGCCTGATCTGTCCTTCTTACCTTAAGATCACTACACTTTTAAATACTTTTGCTGAGCTGGTATGCCCACAAAAAGCCTGCATTTTCTTCATTGCTAATAGAATTAGCCAATATAAATAGGTGTTGAGTTGTTTGTTTCTTTCTTTCAATTATGGGGCATGAATAAAAAAATAGCAAGTCCTAATTTTGCTCTAAACTTCTTATACATTAGAAATAAATTTTTAAATGCTGTTTTTACTGTTGTGCAGTTAAAGAACAGGAAGTTGTTTTCAGCATAGATGACTGTTGTGAAATCTGGAAAAATGTAGATGTCTCTTTCTAGCATTCATTTTTTTTGTTTTGACAAATTTGTTAGTGTTTAAACCATAAACTTTCATGTATACATTATGGTTACTTGGTGTTTTCTTTGTCATGTCCCATTTCTGCTCTGGATCAGAAATCCAAACTGTCTCTCTCAAACATTGTATCAGTTTGTATAATCAATAAATAAAAGGAGCATTATTTAGGCCTAGATTGATATGGTGCAGTCAAAAGGTCGTTGATAGAATTGCAGGGGTTTAAAAAACCTAAATCACAGTCTCAATTGAAGTGGTTGAAACAGGAATTGGTCTGCTATGAAATGGATATTAGGGATTTTTTGTGTCCTATGGGACATACTTACATCTCTATTTCCCTGCAGCTTATATTAAGAGGGGAGATATGCAGCTGCTGTTCCAGCAGTCCTAGGTGAAACTGTGGTCTCTGACACCTTGCAGGGAAGTGCCATTGCAACAAGATTCTCTCCAGGCAGTAGAAGTGTGCAGTAAGAGACACCAGGGATGAAAACCTCCCCAAAGATCTGGGCAATGATTGCACCAAAGGATGAAGAATTATCTAGCAAGCCTCTTCACTTGAGAGGTTTTGTAGGGACCTTTTTCCAGCTATGATTTAACTTCTCCAAAACAAAGCCATTTGCTAATTCCATTTACCTCCCTGCCTATTTTATTTCAAGGAGAGTCCCTCAAAGATTTTCTCACAGGTCCTCTTCAAGGACACATAGCACTGTTTATGTTTTAATATTAAGAAGCGAACAGTCATGTTGCATTCCTGGTTCAATGTGTGAATCGTTTCTCAGGGAAAGTGCAACTTTTTCAGATCAAAGACCTGAGTCTTCTGTAAATTATCAAAGCAGCTTTATGGGAGGGTTTTCATCACTGATGTTTGACATTCTACTGAAATATTTCACACAGGAATGTGCTATTTATGGTTCAGTTTTTGGTTTATGCTTTGGAATAAGAACACAGATTTCAGTTTTCCTGTATTTTAATAATTTGCATGAATATTCATTTGTCTGTTTACAGTATATTGATAAGGATCCTTAAGGCTCTTATGTGAGTAAATCTAGCACAAAAAGGAAGGCAGAGAAATTGTGAACATGTCAGGCTGGTTAAATCTCAAATACTGGCTGTAACAGTATTATTCAGAGTAGCTGATCTTGTGACTTGTGATCTGCAAATTTCACTGAGATTGATTTTCTGAGCAAAAATAGCCTTATGTAAGATCAATGGCCTTAAGTCTGGTTAGCAGTAAATATCATATATGTGAATATTAGTTATAACTGTTTGTTAGATTGGTGAAAGCTTGACAGATTTGTGGATTCCTAACAGAAAAATGTATGTCAGTATAAACCCCCAAGAACAACTGGAAGAGAAGGACCACGTCCTTGATTGCTTTGGTGCTGATAATACACTCTGCACCCAGCACATTCTGCCAGCACAGGGTGTAATTCTGCCTAAATGAAGGGTGGCTTGTGTGTCTGTTTCTGTTTTTGTGGGGTTTTCTCTCTTTGCTGTACAGTTCCTTATTTGATGTTCAGTTTATTGTTTATGCAGCAGGTCATCCTTTAAGGTGACCAACACGAACAGAGACCCTGTGGGATAAAATGAAGGGGAAGCAGGGTGTTGTGAGGATGTGTGTATTTTTGACTTGTATTTGTTAGGTTCCAAGAGCATCCAGAAGTTTTCTGCTAAAGAAACCTCCTTGATTAATGCAGTTTGAGGCTCTTCAAGTGTGGCCTTTGCTAGGTTACAGAAAGGACTGTGAAATGTAGACTTCACAGTGTATAGGTTTGGGTGTTTTGAAGTCAAAAAAGCAGCTTAATAACTATTACCTCTTTATGCATTTTTTTTCTAAAACTGCCTATATCTTAGTAGAAAAATATTTGTAAAAACCCCCTGATAATCACTCTACATTTTTTACTTTTAATCTTTTTCTCTTTTTCCTTTTCCTCCTCTCCTCAGTCTGTGTGTGATCATTGCTACTGAAAGCTGAACTATAACATCTCTGTGATGAATAAACCAAAGGAACCTAACCTGATGTTCAGGTCACTGACTGGATTAAAAAGAGTTTAAAAAAAAAACAAACACCACAAGTTATATCACAGATGTATCTTATCAAGCTGCTCCGTTTGAGCTGTTTCCCATTCTGGGCACCAAATTACTTTTGGGCAGTATTTTTGAAAGTTTATCTCCTGGTTTTGGCTTTCTGATGTTTTTTCCCACAGACTTGACCCAGCTGTGTTTGAAGTATTTGGGATTGTTGGACTGCCCTTCTGCAGGCACAACAATTATTACTGGTAGACCTACAACACCTGTATTTCCAGGCACTGGTATGAAATAAAAGCTGGCTTGCTATTCCAGTCTCAGCAAAGAGATTTGAATACCTTGTGACAGTGACTGATGCAATTTTGCAATCCTAGTTAATTTTTGAACAAAATAATAAATAAAAATGCCTTCCAGTATAATAATGCTGGGTTCCTGGAATCCTAACTTAGGAATTTTGGAGAGTAATGAGGATTCCTCTAGCTTAAAACCTATAAAATATTTATTGCAAACCTGCCCCCTTGAAAATATCTGAGAAATTTTTACTTGATACATGGGAATATTGCAAAACCTGTGTACATTTTTTTTCATTTTCAGCACAAAATGTGAAGCCTTTTAATTTATGACTCATAAACCACTGTGGCAATGACACTAAAGTCTGTAGTTTGGAGCTAGGATCAAACTGAAGAGAAGAAGAACAGCTGTTAATGCACCAAAAAATTAATTCTCTGTGATTCTATTCCCTGAGTGGTTTATGATACAAGCAGCACAAGGTCTAAAGATGAAGCTGAGGAAAATCAAGTACGATGGAAATGACTTGACTGTCACTTTCAAAGCAATATAGAAATGCATGAAAGGGAGGGGGCTGTTTCTGTTTGAGCACATTTCCCTGTAGGGAGACGTGTCAGATGCTATGGAAATAAAAAGCAGCTTCTTTGGCATGTTGTATATTGATCTCTCTGTCTTGGACAGTGAGATCTCCGAGTTGATCTGATGTTCTGTCACACTTCATGCTCTTTATTTTGCCTTAATGCAGTTAATAACAGTTGTGATAACTGGAAATATTACTGAAAATTTTAATCCCAGCAAGTAAGAAATCATGTTTCCTCAGACCAGAAGTGTTGTCAGTCAGTGCTGTTGGCACTGTGAACATGCTGATCTTAGCATTAGGGAAATTCTGTTTAATCATACTGTGTATGTCTAGGCCATGTGTTTTTGCTGTGAGGTATAAGAAAATCAGGCTCACTCTATCTTAGCTTCTGTGCTTAGCTGAACATTTAAGTGTGTCTCTCAAATTTTCTTTAATGAGTACAAATACATTCAATTTCACATTTCCCAACCTCTACCCCATGTAAAAAAAATTAGTTAGAAACATCATAAAATAAAAAAAATCAGATTAAACATTTTTTATTTAGTCCCTGCAATGTTTTCAAGAGTTTTTCATTGAGTAGTTCAGTTTCTTTTACTCCTTTCAGTTGAATAATGGGATAAGCTTATTGGTCCAGGACTATATTCCTGTGTGATGTGTTCTGCAGCTCTGTGGAATGTTTGCCTGCCTTCATATCACTGACTCTACTTAAAATGCTTTTTCTGCTTATAAATGAAAGAATAGAAGCCTCTCTTTTACCAAACATGCTTAGAAGTTTGGGGAAACCCATACTTGAAAGACAGAATTAATTTGGAAAAGTTCTTTTCCAATTGATGCTGAAGCCTAACACTAAACGCTGTGTATGAGCTGTGTAGGTATTGGAACACAGACTGCACTACACCAAGTGTTGGCAGATGCTGCTTTCATAACATTTGGTGGTGTTCCTTAAATGCAAAAGGCACTGCCTGCCAACTCTTTGAAGCAGCCTGTGTTTTAACTGTGAAATTCCTCCGTTATCCCATGGAAAAACTGGGATCTGGCTTTCTGTGAAGTGAGGGGAATCCAGCTTCAACAAGTCCTTACATGAAGAGTTAATTTCAAGTGATTTCGCTCTTATGGCAGGAGTACAACTCAGTTGGAAACAGTCTGTGTCACACCCGGTCTCTGGGAAGGGCTCACATCTGTGGGGAGCAAAGGCATGTTCAATTTCATGGCAGAAAATCCCCTTTTCCTTCTCCAGTCTCTTGAACTTAAGGAGGCACTTAACATTTTTTCCTGCAGAGTTGTTTATATCAATGACTGGTTTGTTCAAAAAATGCAAAAAAAACCTTCTAATGATTACTTCAGGATGTACCCTGTAAATGTAAAATGGATCACTCATTTCCTCTCCTTGGAATGCTGTTCAGTCTCCAGCGTGGTCTGGGTTTATTGCAGGCCATTTTCTTTTCAGATAAAATTGTTCCCAAGGCAGTTAAGGACCATAACTTATATTAGTTGTTATGCTTCTTCCCTTCTTTTGGGAAGAAGGTTGAGTTAGAGGCTCAGCAACTACAAAAATTCTCCAGCACCCCAGCTTCTCTTATTTCTTAATCTAAAGATGAACTTGTAGGCTTTGGAAGGAAGGGATCTTTGCATCTGCCATTCTTTATGATAAGATTGGGACTTCTTTCCCCTGCACCAGAGCCTCTCTCCTGTCATTTGGAACAGGCTGCAGTCCCCATGTGGGTCATGGGTCCTTGCTGTGGCCGTCAGCACTTGGCTGGTCAGAGGCAGGAGGCACTTCTTTAGCTGTAGCAATGCTGTGTAGGGTGAAGAGATGTCAAGAAAGCTGCCAAAGAGAAGTTTGAAGTGTTTGACAAAAAACTGGGATTTTAAGGACAAGTGTTGCAGATCACATATGCTTTTAGTTTAATGAAATTATTTGGAAAATATGGACATGGATACTGGGAAGGAATACCACAACAGGTGTGTTTGATTTCTAGTTTGCTCTTCCCTGGAGACTCTTTTTGTTCTTCTGGATCTTTTTCCTCTTAGCTGTGTGCTGCTTAATTCTTTCTCTCAGTAAATGCACAAATTTTGTGAGAATGCTGCTGTGTTCCTGGTTGGGGCATCATTCAACATCCACCTCTTTTCTTCAATCTGACCATGCCAAAGTTCTGAGTCTAGGAACAAGTCAAAGAGGAGCCTCCACAAGGTAAGATTTAGTATGTAGTGTCTTCTGCTGAAAAAAGAGAGAGCTTGGGGCTTGTACCTAAACATAGTGGTAAACTTAGCAGAAACTTTCCACTTTATTTTCATTTAGCTTTACTGTCAAAGTTTCTTGGTTTGTCTAAGGCCATATCTTCTCCTGGGAGCTGCTCTCTAGTTTGTCAAACAAAACCAAGAGGGATTTGGGGACAGTGGAAAATGGGAATAGAATCAGATCATTGTTAGCTTAGCATACTGCATTCAGTACTAATGTATCTTATTGATGCTGAAAAGGTGCCTTTGATTTGCTTTCTCAAATCTGCAAAAAGGATTTTAAGGGAGCTTGGGAAAAATTACTTAGCACTGCTATATTGTGAAACTGAACTATTCACTTACTTAAAGGCTACTTAGAAATTATGAAAAGATACTACAAAAGAGCATAGGTACAAAATAGATGCCCTGATCCCTGTCACTGCTTTTCCTGAACATGGATAGCCAGTTATAGCCTTTTCAGGGTACCTGTGTGCTTGTTTTCTCTGCTAACATCAGGTAAAATTTACATTGCCAATGGCAAAACCAACAAATGCTGAGTGATGCAGGGAGCACCAGCTTCAAGAAATATCCAACACTGCTTTCTCAGAAGCTGTAACATCCAACCAAATTTCCATTTTTCACATAATTTTATAGTCTTTCAGTGATGTCTCATGTTGTCTCCGATCTCACTCTAAAAATTTAAGTCTGATTTTTACACTGAACTAAGTTATTTGTCAGAGGTTTTGTTTTGCATCATTTTGCAAAAAAATACAAAAGTTTTCAACTGTCAAAATCTAAGTTGATGCTTAAACCTTTTTGATCATCTCCTGCCAGGCAAAACATACATTATAGTCTGGCCCTAGAATTTCTTTGGGTTTTTCTTTAATACTATTTCTTGAGTCAGGCCATGCCTCCCTTTTGCACTTATAATGCAGAATAGTGAAAGGAAGAGAATGATAGCCAGGACCTCTAATCCCCAATCTGACAGTTCTAGCTTTAGGCAAGTCACTTAAATTGTGTCTCAGATTCCCATAAAATGGGATAACATGTCTCCTGCTCATCAGGGTATTGTATGAATTGATTTACACTTCCAAGATTTTGCAGAATGCTTCATGTTGCTGCACTTTATCCAACCTCCTGCTGCACTCCCTATCCCCTGCTAATTTCTGGTCTTGCACTGGCCAAAAGAGACATGATGAAGAGGAGGAGGTAGTTATAATTAATATTCAGAAATATCAAAGTAAAAATTATTATAAAGTTGCCACTTAGGGCAATATTATCATGGGAATACAAATCCACAAGTCAAGAAAATTGCCCAGGGTCATTTTATCTTATGGTCTCTTGTCAGAAATCTGATAGGTGAAGGAGATATGTGTTGGAATTTGGCAGGCACTGGGGAAGGTGTGAGAGCAGCAGGCTCACTGTGCCCTCTGCTATACCAGTTGCATAACACTTGTGTCATTTTTGAGCCAGTAGCTGTTGTGGCTCCTAAGGACAATTTTACCCCTGTTCTGGAACATGTCCTCTGCTCTGGGAGTTGTGTTTGCACAACCCTGTCTGTGCTACTGAAGGTGCAGCTGGGGTGTGCTGCAGACACAATGCAGGATGTCTGCTGGCAAGCTCCAGGGGCAGGTTTTTGGATGATGCCATAGCACTTTCACTGCATTTTTCTTAAATTTGTGTGGCCCTGTGTTTACCTGTCTGGAACTCAGCATAAATTCTAGATGGGCTGGGAAGAACTCATGAATCATTTAATTACCTTTTATGAGCCAGACCAATGATGAGCACAGGCTGGATGAGCCCATCTTCTGTAGGCAACTATGGCTGCAGATTCAATTGGAGCCAAACCCTATTATCTCTCTTGTGTAGATGGAGCAAATGCCATCAGAACATCCCAAATACTAATCAGGCAAAATAACACTTCTGTGGGGAAATTGTCCATATCAGAAATTCTGATGAAGTCAAAGCCTGCTGAGCAGTATATGTGATTTGAATTGAACAGGTGCAGCTTCATTTACTTCAATGCAGTAAAACTGGGACATGCAGACCAAGACAAAGCCTTAACCTGACTATTAGTTTTCAGAAAATACTCCCTGTGTGTATATTTTAAATGCTAATTTTAATCAGTGCAAGAGACATCCCAACTCCAGTCATGGAACTGCAGTCCTCTTGGGAGCAATAGGATTTACAGTGTAGCCTGTTGTCTGATGAGCCCCCTCAGCAGTTGTATGAAGAGATGCTTAAATGAGAAAGCATTGTATTTTGGCAGCTTGTGACTTGAAAATATTTCCAGCTGTTTCTCTGAATTTAAAACACTAAAAGCTTTAAGCTTCTAAGTATTTGGGCATTTGCTACTAGAGAAATCCTTGTTTGCTTGTGGTATTCTATGTTCAGGGCACTAATGCAACTCCTGGACAGCTAAAAGTAAGAAAGCCTGGGAGTGGGAGTGAGAAAGGAGTGTAAGGAAAGGAACAAAAGAGTTGTGTGCCAATTACCATATGGGAGACAGCAGTGTGCCACAGGAGAACAGCAAATGGCAGTTTGCTGTGACGTGGGTGAAGAAAGATTTCCCTTTATAGGCTACAATTTTTATCAGCCTGTAATTGCTGTCAGCAGTCTGCAGGGATTTATTTATTATCTTAGAAAATATCACTCTGATCTGAATTTTATTGCCTTTTTTTTTCATTATTTTGTATTCTCAAGCAGACATATTGTAAGAGTGTCCAGAAATAAAATATACAAAGTGGTGCTATTTATTCTTTCTTCCATCCATAAAAAGTTTCTTAAATAATGTCAGCATCTATAGTTGTGGTCAAATTAATTCTGACCAAATGCCTGCAGGCCTTGGTAGCAGTGTAGCTGCACTATTCTTATGCTACAGAAATGATATGGTTGAGAGCTCAAAGACCTCCCAGACATGGTTCTGTGTTGTCAGCTCTTTGAGTAATGGATGTTTAACTCTCTGGGGGTTTTCAGCCAAGGGCTTTGTGGTCTAAATACCCAACAATCTTCTGGAGATTTGCTCAGGGAAAGCTGATTTGAAAATGTTTGTTAGGAGTAGGGGCAGCTGAAAAACAAAAAGTGAAAATGTGAGAAAAGGTAAATAAATTCAGGAACCAGAGAATGATTAAAAATGAAGACTTGTTTAAAAGTGTTAAGTTCTCTGTGACTGAAGAAACTCTGGAGATAATATAATTCAATTGATTGAGAAAGCATCATGATATCTGATTAGTTGTGAGATCAGCATTTCTTCAGAGGGAAATCAGATAAAATTTGAACAGTGGCAATGTCTTTAATGAAACATTTTGAGTATTTTTTATTTTTAACTTAGATTTCTGTGTATGTGCAAATGCACTGTATTAGCAGAAAAGGCATCAAAAGCAAAAATATTTCCATTGTAAAAATGAACTTTGTCTTTCACAACTTTGGTTATGTGTGCAATTTTAAAATTAAATCAAAATTTATATTAGAGAAGTGGAGAGAAAGTAACCTGACCAATAAATAACATGACAAGAGTAGTACTGGGTCTACTTTGCTCAATTTCCATTCTGTGACAAGGGCCAGCCACAGATGTTTGGGCAAGAGGCAGAAGGAGAAAAGCATAGAATAATTTCCAGTCTTTTTAGAGAGAACACTGGCAGATTCCAGAGATTTGTGCTTCAGCAGCTTCCTGCTTTAGAGTTAGTCACTGCTTTCTAGGGGAGTAATAACAAAATGCTCTGGAATCTGAGTTTGTAAATTCCTGTAAATTGGTTCAGATGGGGGTTTTTAGATCAATTCCTGCCTGGTGAAGGCTCAGTGCACAAGCATATGTGTGAATTAACCTTTCCATTTGCAAAATGGTACACTCTTAGAGAGGAAACACTTTCCTTTTTTTTTTTTTTTTAATTGCTTTTTTGTCCCCAGATTCTTTTCAAAATTCCTTGAGACAAAAGTATTCCTTCCAGGAATGAGTAATAACTTACCAGATTAGTATGATCTCTATTTACTGCTTGGAAAGATGATGTCTGATTGACTTGATTCAAAGTAGACTGTTTGAAAACATAAACTTTATTCAGTCTTGGTGCAGATTAACCAAACGATCAGCAATTATTAAATATTTAAATTAAGAACATTATAAGCTCATTGTGGGAAATTATCCAGAAACTAAACAACACAGGGGAAGCTTGAACACAGTTAAAAACTAGTAGAAGCCAAGAGGTTTTCTTCATTAAAAAGCTTTCTTGAGTCAACATTTTATTATCTTTTCAACGTCTTTTTGCTGTGCAGAGCGTGCTGGGGGAGGTTCAGTGGTGTTTGGGACATTGTGATACTTACCAGATGGTGTTTACTGTGGTCATCTTACTAGTTAGGTCTTAGTATTGAAACTGTTTTCATTTTAAGCAATGCAAAGAAATAGTATAAAAGATATAACAATTAATAATTCCAAATATTAAATTTCTATTTCCATATAACAATTGTCTGAAAAAGAGATACTCTATGTATATTTGCATGTTTTATGGCACAGTTACACATTGGAGCATCAATAATGTTACTGATTTTTGTAAGACACAACTTCTGAGGATATTTTTCTAGTTCTGAGACTGCATTTCTTAAAAAGAGCCCAAACAATGTAATCAGTCCTAAGGATAGTTACTAGCATTATTGTTTCTTTGTTAAGTTTATTTATGTGTTGCAATTGCCCTATGCCTTGATATTTTGTATGCCAGACTTGCTCTGCACTCTTGAATGTATGTGAAAGAGGGGAGTACGTGCTGAGTACATTTCTTAATAATTCTGAATAATTGGTGCTCATTTATTAAGCAGGCACTGCCACAATTGATGCTCAGGGGATGAGGAATGAGCTTCATGGGTGATGGGTGAATGCTTAGTACTGTGAAATGAAAATGTTTAATTCATGTCTATTACTTTTCCATTTACTTACATGAGAACCAGTGTAAAATAGAGCTGAAAACTTTCTCAGTTTGGATTGCCTATGAACAGATTTATTCCAGGATTAATTACCTCAGTTGCCTGCAGCTTTCCCTTCCTGGTGTTGTTGACACTGACTGGAGAATACTGTCATTTGGTTTCAGTTTTACACAGGAGTTCATCAGCACAAGGGCTCTTAAGACCAGGCACTTTGTCTAGATGTAGGATACATAATTATTCACTTTGATGTGATGTTGATCTTCCAATCTTTGCCCCTTCCAAAAACAGCATACAGGAGGAAGTACTTTAACTTTTCAGTGAGATGTTTGCTGTCCTTTTGCTTTCCTTTTCCTGTTTTAATTTTGTCCTTCCTTCTCAGATTCCAGGCCATTTCCTAGGTGCGTTTTTCTCCTGCAACAATCTAGCAAATTTGGATAACTTTTGTTACGCAGTCAAAATTTGTTCCTTTAATCTTTTGGGTTCTGTGTTCTGACAGAGCTTTGTGTTCAACCTCAGAACGGTTTTTTTGTAAGTTTCATTTTTATTATCAAATTAATTCTAAAAACACAGGGTGATTTGGCTTTATCACTCTAATATTGATTATTCCATGAGCTTTAATGATATACTTAAGTAATACATTATGTGCTCTAAAATACTGGAGAGGTGTCAAGAATATAAAATGAAACTGATTCTTATTAGTTACTCAGCATTTCCCTCCCAAATAAGTGTGGAACTTGTAACTTCTTCAAATGCACAAATAGGATGCTAAAAGTGTAGGTCTTTTTCTGAAGTTATGGGCAAATAAAGCTTCCTACATCATACATATTTCTTCTATGGCATTAGGACAGTGTTCTGGGCAACTTTAAATTTGTGCTGACTGACCTCAATAAGCATTTGTTTAATTAAAAAAAGCTGAGTAACATATTAGGGGAAAATGAAGTACATCAGCACTGCTTCAAAGAATCTCACCATGTGCTGTTTTGTTTGCCTGCTGTAAGGGTTAATAGCAGCAGTAGTTTGCAGGATCTCTAGGTAGTTTGCAGATTGATACTCACCATGGGGTTGCTAATTTATGTAATCTCTGCCCTGAGAGGCATTTAATTGACTTTTCTTCCCATGTAACCTACCAACTTTGCAGTTACCTCCACGAAACCACACCTGCAGCAGCAGGGCTGTGTGCCCTGTTGCCAGCACAGCACAGTGTGTGCAGTCAGCAGGGAACTCTGTGCTGGACTCATTTCCTTTACTCTGCAAAGTTGGGTGTGATCAAGCTCTCATCCTCACCCTGAATGAAAGTTCCCTCTAGACTTGCTGCTGCTGCATCGTTTTTAATCCTTATGGTTTCAGCACTGCAGCAAGATCATGTGGCAGATATTCAGCAAAGGCTTGGAGCAAGTACAGGCACAGGAGGTACCTGGTGCTGTCTTAAAACTTTCATGTTGCAACACAGATCATCAAAATATTAATACAAAATTTACTTCAGGTGTATTAAGATGTGTTTAACTAATTCCTTAACAATTTGGCATATTTTAGGTTTTTTACAGAAAAACATACAACTTCAAATGTACCAGCTGTAATGTTGCTTTACAAATTACCTGTTTCAGCCATGACTTCATTTTATTCCTGGTTTAGTTTTACCTCATGTGGAAAAATTGGATTTAAACTCTGAAAACGCTGCTGTCATTTTCTCACATCTCAGTTGCATTCAGTTTGATGTTTTCAGGACGTGATATGATTCAAATGGGCCTGTTGAAACTGCCTTGTTTTGTGTCAACTCCATTCCAGGCTTCATCTGTGTGATTCCCCAATCTCTGAAACTGTTCGTGACACTTTTATAAAGCTTCCTCCTTTTATCTCTTAATAATGAGGCCCTTGGCACATAAAGAAGGTTGATTCCTCTATCTGTGTTCATAAGGGCTGAAGGTGTGATTATTTTTTTTTTTTTTTTTTTTTTTTTTTTTTTTTTTTTTTTTAGGAAACTTTGGATACTCAAAAGGCAGAGTTTTTTAAGCACTTGTTAAACTCATTGTTTCGAAAGGTACTAATATTGGCTCCTGCATTTCTACTGAGGGAAGAATAGTGGGGCTGTGCATAAATATCTTAAACAGTTTCAGGGCAGGAACTCAGCTTTCAGACAGACCCTGAAGTTTTGACAGCAGCAGTAGAAGTGGTTTCATCACAAAGTGAGAACAGTTCAGTCTCGTGGTTTGGACAAAACTTTGCCTGGTGCTACTTGTGCCTCCTTTTTGCTCTCTGCCTCTTCTCATCCCTTCAGCATTGCTGCAGTTCTCAAATCTTTAATCACAGCAAATATTTGTCCTCTTTAAGCTGCCTGGGAAGTGTGGAAGAGGAATTACTTAGCGAAGCTTCTCTTTGCCCAGGAGGTGCAGCACTAGTAAGTCGAGGTTGTTTGGAGTGACAGAGTGGGTGCAACTCCCCTTGGAGGAGCTCACAGTGAGTTGCTCTCCATCTGCAGAGGCAGGCAGTCATGGGACCTGTCCTTGCAGGGGGAAAGTTTAGCAATTGGTTGGAGTCTGGAATTTTTATTGGTTGGAACAGGTTGTGTTGAACAGCCTGTTGTTCAGCTGCTGCAACTCACGTCCCTAAACGTTAAAAATATTTTCTGTAGAAGATATATGTTGTAAGAGTGTGGGGAAATCCATAAGGAAGAACCTCTAGTCAAATAGAAGTCTGAAGACAAAATGGGAATAGATTGAATGTGGAACTTTAGCTCTCGTGAGAAATACAGGAGATGCATCATTAAACTATGAAGAGATGAGCTGTGCAAAGATGAAAGCCATAAAAAAACTCTGTGGCAGGAAAAACAACAGAAAAGTAATAGGTGCATGGTCTGCCTGTCAGAGGTGCTCAGCACTTCCATCAGTCACTGTCAGAAAGCTCTGCAGCTCCTTGGCAGATCCAAAGCCACCAGAAGCAGTAAAAGATGGATACAATTTTGGTCCTAATTTTCAAAAAATCAAAGACGACTAAAACTAGTAACGAGTCAGGTGTTTTGTTGTCTGCTGCATGTGAAATGCCTGGCACGCTGCTACATGGAGCCTGCAGTAAAAGGAATTCCAGTGCTTACAAATGTAAGAGAACAATTTGCTCCTTTGACAAGTTTACCACAGACAACCCCACCACTTCATGGTTTGGGAATGAGCCTCATCTGACTTCTCACAAAGACAGGAAAAGCGAAAATTAGAGTCTTTAGAAACAGGTTAAAGCAAACTAAATGACAGCATTTCCCACACAATTTACATACTTGTAGGAGAAAAAAATGGAGTCAGCCAACAGCATAGGTATATTTGTAGATTTTCTTACCTGTACAGAAATTTTTCCCTGAAAAAATTACTTTATAGGGCATTGGAAATAAAATTGAGAAGTGCAGTGAAGGTAAAATATTTTATATCATTGCGGAATAAAAAAGCTATTAAGAAATACATGTGCAAGGAAGATATTAATTTTACCACTAGTACCTCAAGACTGATTATCCCATTTTCTCCCATTTCTGGGAACAGTATGAAAAAAAATATAGGACTTCTTTGATGTAAATGAAAAATGAGTTAAGAAGATGAATTAATATAAGCTGTGATTCATATAACTGCTGTAGACTATTCAATAGAAAACACTTTTGTTTCAGAAGTGCAGCAAATAGCTCTAGTTCTGAGTGGAATTTTATTACTCATTTCAGCTGTACAAGACAAAATATTATTTAGACCTTACTCCTATGAGGAACTTAATGTCTTTCTGCAATATATAAAATGTCTTTGGAGGTGTTTTACACCTTGAAGTGAGCTCAGAGTAAATAAGAGGTTAGCATTTGAATAAGTAGAGGGATCATTCATCAATAGAACCCATTATGTAAGATCTAATAAAACTGGAGGAAAAGTATCAGGACACTGAGTACTGCTCATTGGGGTCCAGCTGAAGCCTTGGGAGTCTCAGGTACCTGGTTCCTGCAGGTGACCAGAGCTACCCCACAGGGAAGGGGTTGGGAAGCACCTCCCTGTCTGCATGCACTGCTCTGCTGTTGTGCAGGCTCTGTAAGTGAACACTGAAATCCTTGGGTTGCAGAAAGAGTGGTTATAGGAAGGCAAGGGGAGCCTACTGAGCTTTTAAATGGCATTATGAAGGCATTTATTTTTTTGGTCAGCTTGAGCTGATAATGGAAACATTCATGTAATATTAATCAGGATATTAGCTTCTGCTCTTAGACTACAAATGCACATTTGAGGCATGGGTTTATTTTCTTAAACGTAACTCTCATTGGTGAAGAACTGCAGATCTTTTTAAAATAGAAGAAAAAACATTAAATCCATTACTTGTGAAAACAAATATTTTTTCCACTGCCTTTCCCTGATAGTTTTTTCATTTCTACAGTAACTTCATAGGAAATCTGGCTTTTAAAGATGTGACAAATCAGAATGGGATTTGGTGCTTTTTACATTGCTGGAAGTTATTGTTCCAGTACAGAAATTTCAGCAAATACTCATTTTAATCAGTGCAGACATATGAAAAAAAAATTTAGAGGAAATGAATAGGGTTGCACAGCATGTCACCCATATTTTAAGTCTCATGTCTGCAGGTCCAGATTTGCACTTAAAATTTTATTTGAATGGAATTGCTTTCAATTGCCCCAATGAATTCAGCTGTTTTTCTCTGGTCATAAGTTTATTGATGTGATGTTTTGTGTTGATATGTTGTACTTGCCTAGCAAAATTAGGATTAGAAAGGCTGAGTAGTTCCCTTCTATTCAAATGAGTTCAGTTTGACAGGCCCATAATTACTGTCTGTTTGCAAACAGTTGTAACTTCTCCCTAATGAAGTTAAACTTCCTAATTTTTATAACTGCAACAGGCAGTGCATGTTAAATCTTTGGAAGGCAATATTAGACAAAATGAGTTTGGTTATGACTGAATTTATATCCAAGTCTCATTTATCCAGCTGAAATGTTCTTTTTAGCTGGTGTCACACTCTCAGGTAGGAGAAGAAAGCTAGCCTGTCAGAAATTCTGTTATGAGACTGTTTAGTAGACCTAACTTAGTCAGTCTTCCCGTTTTACCATTTACTAGTGTATATTCCATATTTTTTACAGTATTTTGCTTTAAGGACTGTTTTCAGCAAAAATTAGCTTCATATGTATGTATACTCTGTACAGTCAATTGGGAGCAACTGTGGTTGCCCATGAAAAAGAAATGCAGTCAATATTTGCAAAATGTTTGAATTTAAGCCAATTTAGACTTAAGCACCTGCAATGCCCATCTATCCTGCCTTCCTCTGAAAGGGAGCTAAGCTATGCACTTAAAGTCAACTTGCATTTCTTGGAAATGCTTAACATGTTCTGTTAGTAAATCTCAGCATGGAAACGTTTTTCTGTCTTGAGAATACATGGGCTGCTGGTGTCCCTCTGGAGCTGGATGCTGCTGCACATATTTATCATAGTATTTAACCTGCTGCATACTTATTTTGTAGGCTAAATCTACTTCCCCTGCTCCACCAGGAGCAGTGTCAGTGGGAGAACAGGCCTTGCTCCTGATGTAACAGGCAGTCCCCTGTAGGACACTGCTAACCTAGATCTGCCAGCTTGGGCTGTTCATCTCCTCCCTCCAGGCAGAAGAGCCCAGTTTAAAGTTAACCTAGTTTTAATTCAGAAACAGCAGGTCTTTGCTCTGCTTTCATCTTGACTGAAATAAAAGAACACTTTTCAGAAACTTACTGGTGATGCCTGTACATGGAGATATTTCCCTTTGAAATACTTTAGAAATTACTCTTTTCAGAGCAAGTGTGAGCAAGCACCCCCTATTTTAAGTCTTTCAGTGAATGTCTTGCACAAAAAGGAAACTTGGGTAAGGCTGTGACTGGCACAATCTCATGTCAGTCACATTTAACTACTCCCTATTGACACCAGTGGGGAATTCTTCACAAATCTAAATGTCATAATCTTGCTTTAAAACAAACACACAGGCCCTGAGTCCAAACATACATTAAATGTTAATATGCTCATAAAAAGGAGCCTGTGGTTATCTTGCTAAAAGCTATTCATAGGCAAATAAGATGTGTTAAAAGCATAACTGTTTTATTGCACTCAGATGACTAGAACAGCTCCTAATAGTGTTTCTGCAGAGATAAAATACAAAACAGAATTATTATACCTAATGTGCCCATAAATTTGCATGACAAAAATTGTCCCCAACAGTAGGTATAATGAAAAAGCCTCCAGAAGAATGCAAAGACTATTTATTACTTCAGTGGACTAAGCATAGATTTTGATGTGGCTTATTTCCAGTTGTTTTAAATTGGTGAAGACAGTGTAAGGGGACTCAGGAGAACAATATAAATGGTGTGTGATGCCTTTTTTGGCCTGGGAAGATGAAGTGTAGAAGAAATACTTTACAGCACAGCTTTGTCTATAGGGTAGTTGGGACAAATACCATTGATTACAAAATTATATAAAATGACTTTTAAAAATGAATGATTCAACAAGTTTGAAGGAATGTTTGAGTTGCTGGCGGAGATTTTGCATCTTTAACTTACAATTTTTGTCACAAGCAGATCTGTCATTTGTCCCATTGACAGGAGTCAATTATTCGAAACCAGAAGATTTATAATCATGAACAAAAAATTAATTATACACTTTATAACTTGTGTGCATCACTATTGACTGAGTTGGCTTTCCTGTAGCCTGATAAAATCAGATGATGAAGTGGATGGGTTTTCATGGTGTGTAGCACTGTGATTCAATTAATTAACAGTGTAGTTCTTGCAGACAATAAATGTGCAGCTCTCTTCCTCAAATACTGTACCAAGGAGGAGTTGGTTGGCTTTATTGCTAGGATCAGGCAGTGTGATGGAGAGCTGATTTCTGCAATATTCTGACTTTTCCATTTAATTTGTACTGCCCAAAACCCAGGGTTATGACTTTCACAGAAGACCTAGAAGAGGCAGGTGGGAAAAAATCCATACAAATCCTTCCATAGAACCATGCTGTATTATCTATTCAAATGCTGCTTGTATGGCATTTTATTCATGTTGTATCACTTGGAATAAGGCTCTTTGGACACATAACAATGTATTTAAATCAGTTTTGCTTTACCTTGTCCATGTTTGAAACATAAAAAAGCAGTAAAGCTCGTAATGGCGAAACGGCCCCACCAGCCACTCTTGTCTCTTGTACAAAGAAAGCAAAAATACTATTTCACTTGGTAATTTCAGTGTGGGGTAACTGCAAGCACAAGCTAATTTATGTGGCACTGATATAACCACAAGACCAAATAAATTTGGATTCTGACATTGTAATTGAAGTAGATAAAGCACTGAGAGTTCTGCATAGTGTAAAAGAAAAAAGATATGAAGCACAGGAGGAGATCTTTGTCTTACTGTAAAGACCCATAATATGAGAACTTTTTGTGATGCAACTACAAACCCAGGTCAGGGGAGACTTGGCCTGTCTATAAACAAAAGCGCTGCAGTAATGTGACAACCTTGCAGAATAACAATCATAATGATAGGGATATATATTTGTGTGTATCAAGAGCTTTAAGCAGTTAATATTTGTTTCTTTGCTATTAAAACCCATATGGAGATCAGTTTAACCTGTGAAAAAAGCTGCTGAGAAGCATTTCTACCTTTTTCCTAGGCTTCTGTTGCAAGTATTAATTTCAGTATAAAGATTTGAAGACTGGTGCTTCAATACCAAGTCTGACATTCCTCCTAAACAAAGACCACCTTCTTCCTCTGCTCTCCTGTAAATCCCAAAATAACAAAAGGAAAGAGAAGACACTTAGCTATGAAGCTCAGTATTTATGTTTTTATTTACTATATACTGAAACTCACCATTTTCATTACATGAAAATACAGAATTATTGCTTAGGTTTTGGATAGGTGCCATCCATGCTTTGTCAGCAAAGACAGAGCTTGGGGCTGGTGAAGTGCTTTTAAAGAACTTGAAATCAAAATCTCAATTCTGCAGTATTTCAGAAGCTCTGGTTTAAATATATATATATTACAAGTTACAAATGTAAGCAAATAGTAGGTATTACTTAAATTGTTGCCAGCAGACTGAAGTATTTTCTCAATGGAAGAGACAGCTTGGATTGAAGTGAAATCAAGGTCATGTGATACTGTTAATGTTTACAAGCAGTGCCTACTTTGGCCTCTTATTTAAACCTATTGGAAATTTTCTTGTTTCATTATTTGAGACTGACTTTGCAGAGATTTGTCAATAGATTTTATGTTCAGGTTCTGCCAATATTTATTTGCTAATCTATGCAGAGGTACTGAAGTTATGACACACGTGTATCAGGATGACAAAAATTCATTAGCCTTTATTATAGCCAAAGCTGAACCTCTGAAGTGATAATTCAAACTGCCATTTTAAATGCTAGCAAAATTGAAATTATGCCTGAGGAGAATCCCACTATAGTCTGCTTTTTGTTCACTGCTAGTAATTTACAGACTCCTGAGATTCCCTGTCTCTCTGTTTATCTTTATGTATAATTTGCAGCTATACAGTGTTCTTCAATGTCAGATTGTAAGGTGAAGAGACTGGGAAAGGTAATTTTTATGTAATTCATCACTGTCAGCTCCCTGTGTTTCTGGCCTGTTTGCACCAAGTTCTTTCAGTTATTTTTCTTCTCAATTTTTTTCCTGCTGTAGATGTGACTGTACCATATTTTATGGTGCTGAACCTGCATGATCCAATACCTGTTCTGAAGTAATAAGAATGCTGAAAAAAGTCTCTAAATTTATTAATAGTAATTTCAATCAAAAGATAATATATTTGATTAAATGTTCTCTAAAAAAGCTGGAAGATAATTTTATATTTCTTTTCCTGTAAAAATGTTTAATTTATATATTTTTGCTTATGTATTGATGTTGTTTGTCCTATGATTTAAATAATGTAAAGTAGTTGCCTTACTAATGTTTTCCCTAATGATCTCCCTAATGAGAATTTCCCTAAAATGATCTAATGCCTCTAGTGACAGTACTTAGAGGCAATGTTTATTAAAATATTAAAATATTTTTAAATTGTGTCTGTTAAAAACCCCCAAACGATGGGAATTACTTGCCCATCTATCATCCCTCTTCTATTCCACACTCCTGCTATAGTGCAGGTGTAATACTCTGCTTTGAAAGGAAACATTGAAAACCTGATTGAAAGGAGATCTGTCAAGAAAAAAAACCCAAACAATTTCCCCCATCCCCATCCCCAGCCCATGGAGCCCCTCAGTCCTTTGGAGAGGCTTGGTTTCCATGGTGGACATCCCAGTGCCATCAGTTTTCACTGGGGGTTTCTTAAATTGCAGTGGCTGGCGCAGAAACTCGTCCCAGTTTGGAAACGATTGTTGAATGCGGTTTTACAGTTACTGTTCTCCCTGCTTTAGAGAGTCCCACTGAGATTAATTAGTGTGAGGGATAAGAAAGGGCAGAGAAGGCTTACAAAGCTGCCAGCACTGCATTCAGCATTGATGGCTAAAAGTGTTGTGTTCCCACGAGGGGAATTGATGTAATTTGTCTGAACGCTCGGTGTTTGGAACGGCCTTGGGGTGTTTTCTGCAGGAGCTGGGCTCTCTCTTGAACAGACAGTAAATACCTGATGTAGCTGTCACTGTGGGTTTGTCACTGCTAATATAACTGTGTAAGTAACACAGCACCCAACAGAACCATTCCTCTCCTGTTCTTTGCCTCAGACTCCCTCAGCTGCAGTTCTCCTTCAGACACTGTGGTCTTTAGGAGGAAAAAAGTCCTTTTTCCTCTCCTTTCCAAGACCAATGCAGGTAGATTGTTAATCCTACTGCTGAAAGGTTTGAAAACTGGACTACAAGATGATACCAATAGAATATCTAATTATTCTGATATGACAAACTTTGTATGTGTTATTCCAGCAGCTGGGTTTTATTCTTTATTTTAATATGTAATTACTGGTGCAGGTTAAGGGCTCTGGCGTGTTGGCAATGGAGGCCATCAGTATTTTAGAGGGTTTTTTTAAACAGGTAAATAGACTTTTCCACACTGAGCTTCAAGACTGGTGGACCCCTAGGTGTGTGCCCTGGAGGCTCTTGCATCACATGTGAACCTTGCAGCACACTCCATTAATGAGGTTCATTTCTGGGGTTCTGCCTGAGGTTCAGCATGTGTTGAAATGTGTCACCAAAGCTTTTTGCTTAGACTGTGATAGATCTTATGTTGCCTCAAAGTTTCTTCAGAACTCAAACCACTACCAGGCATGAGAGCAAAAGTTGAGCTTTTGTTGGAATTTAGACCAAATGCTTTCACTTTTTTAACCTGGTTTCCATGGCATGAGCTGTGTCATGACACAGCCTTTCCACCAGCTGGGGGTTTGGGCCCAGTGTTCATTCTTTTGTAGTTACTAATTGTCCTTTTATTATTAAGTAGGCATTGTGTGCACCTTGGTTCCACTGGCCCTCTTTTGGTCAGTAACTGTTCTGTTGCTTTTTCTTGCTCATCTAAAGACTTTCTGAGTCTGTTCCCTGTGTGGCTTTGACTGGAGCAGCCAGGATGATTTATTTGTTTCTGTATTGTTGGAATTGGAAAAATTTCCTGTAACTCAGAGATAGTGGGGCAACAATTAAAAAAAAAATAAAAACAAAACAGTGCCAAAAAGTCATTGATTGTATGCTGGATTTTGAAAACAGTGATTTTAGTTGGTACCCTTCTATTTCTCTCTCAAAGACCACAAAGGGTGTGATAGTTCATTTGGTTTCTTGAAGCTGGGTAGGTTGTCTTGCTTTCCATGCATTTGCTCATACAAACAAGTTGTCTGGCATAAGAGGAACAAATATTCTCTCCTAACTAAACTTTTTACCTAGAGTTTGGGCTACACAATACAATATTATGATTATATGTGATTATGTGCTTGCTATTAATGGTGATCTTTGTTAATTTCTTGAACTTTAACACTAGAATTCTGAATTTTGCAGCACTGTTTTTTGGAGGGTTTTTTGTTCACTTTTCCTTGTAGCATCCTGCCCTTGTAATATCCCATCAGGACAAGTTAAAAATGTCAAATGAATTCTCCTCTTGCTGGTAACGTATCATGAGGCATATAATTGCATTCCAGGTGCTGTTTAAAATCTGACAGATAAATTTGGGTTGGTGGTACAGTATAACAGCAACAGAACTAGACAGATGTTTAACAAGTAAAGTGGAAAAAAAATTCAGACTACTCTGAATGGCAGCAAGGCTTTGCCTGTTTGCAGCTTCCCTTATTGTCCTCATTACTCTCTTTGTACTGCTCATTTAAAAGAGTCCAAATTTACCTACAGTGAGACTCAGTCACAGCAGACACGTGGATGAGACCATGCCCAGAGTGTCTTCTGCCTTTAATGATTCAGCTGGCATTGGTATTGATGACTGGATCATTAAAGGGAATTATTGGTATAGATTGAGCCCAACTAAAGGAAACGCTTTAATAAATTCGCAATTAAGTGTTCCATGTCAGTTTTGTCATGCTTTCACCAAACAAATGTTATACTTTAACATTCTGTTATGGTCTGCTATGAGTTGCAAAAGTTTTGCAGACAATCCAGAAGAAATGTCTGCTTCAGGTGTTAAGTCTTGTTTTATATAAGAAGTCATACTGAAACTATGCAGATCCTGAACAAAATTGGCAAGAGCTTTCTTTAATTACTTCTACAAGTGAAAATGCTTTGTTATGGCTTTAATGTGAAAGATTTGGTTTAAAACTTAGTTATGATACCAGAATGCTGTCAATAGAGACAGTGTAAACACAAATATTTGATTTTGAGCATAGATGTGTGACCTTCAGCAAGAGCTGAAAATGGTTTGTTCTCTGCCTAAGAAGGGGCTCCTGTGCCACACCTCAGTGTCTGGGCAAGCCAAGAAAGTAAGTGTAAACAGAAACAGTCTCTTCTGATATTGTATGTCAGAATAGTAATTATTTATCAACCATTTCTGTCTAATAAGGGGATGTCAAGAGTTCTGAAATGTGTTATTCTGTTGTGATTTGCTCCAGGCAGCACCCTGGCCTTGGGTGCCAATTAAAGTTTCCTGGTAGAAGGCAGGGACTGAAATCAGCCTGGTGGTGTGGTGGGTCACCATAGAGTGAAATAGGGGTCTAGGGGTGTTATCAGCTCCTTTCTCACTCATTTGGGATTGAGGGTTTAGCACTGAAACTTTTTCCCCCTGAGGTGTTTTTCTGCTTTTTCCAAAGAAAAAGGCATTTCCACCTCCCCCTATTCTGCTTCAAATTTTGCTGCTGGGGTACTCCAGCCATTTTAACACTCAACCTCAATCTCATTGTGTCACAGCAGCACCAAATTATTTTGTCAGTTTGTATTTTAATGAGAGCTAGGATCTAGCTGAAATTGGAATTAGCTGCTGTAGTTCATGGCAATCAATTTTCTTACTCCCTGCCTCACCAAAATATGCACCAAGCTGCTTCTTTCAAACTTGCACTTTACTACTTAGAGCATTTACCTGAATAGCAATGTAGCTTCTTCAGGGATGGACAGAATTTATAACTTCTGTGCTGAAGGATGCTTCATCACTCATTTTAAATTCACTTATGGACATCAGCACCATGAAGTGCTTTCTGTCCTCTACTGTGAAACAAAGTGAAAGTTGTAGCCACCTGATTTGATTGAACAGCTCATTTTTCTTTCTCCCCTGCCCTTACTAACACTACTGTATTTCTCCCACCCTATTCTGGTTTTGCTTATTCTGTTGCTTTTTCTTTGTCTCTGTTCTCTGCCCTGGTACCTTGAGCTGCCCTGCAGAGTTGGTTCCAAAGCTGTCAATTCAGCAAAGCAAAAAAGCACAAGGCAAGCTAGATCCAATTGTTAATTACAGGAGGAGTTGTCAGGATTTGTGAACTCCTGCAGAGAATGAAAGAGGAAATTATACTTAAAATCCAGGTGGAGCTAGAATGTTCCAAGTAAATGTTCTGTATTTAAGAAACAGGGATCCAGAAATAGATTCCAAAACAAGTTGGGAGACCCCCTGTTCCACATTTTTCTGTGTTTCCTTTATTCTCTCAGCCTAAAATCCCAGCTCTGTAGTTAGCTGATAGTTATCTATACACACAGGATCTCTTTCTGAATCACTGGACATGGACAAACAGTAGGGTTTTTCAAATACCCAAAATGCACTTTTTTCCACTCTGAAATTTATTTCATGAGCACTGATGATAACATTGTTAAAAAGATATTTAAGAGTATATTTATAGAAAAAGGTAAAGGCATTATAAAACTGAATGTTTATTACATGTAATACTAAATTTTATGAACCATCTTAGGTATGATTTGTCAAATGTACTGTATCAGGACAATATAAAATTATTTTTTAAATAAATCAATTTATTCTTTTTCATGCAATTGTTGAAAATTTTTTTGTATTAATGGTTTTGCTTTAGTAATTGGGAAATTTAAAGTTGTTACACAGGCTCAAAAGGTATTTTTCTATTTCACGCCTATAAAATAGGAGAAATCTTCTCACTGAATGGTTACTGGTAAATCACAGCAGCCTTTACATAGAAATCTGCTTGCTTCTGAGGCATTTTTCTAATCTTTGATGTTTCCTGTGGGATAATATGTTGCTGCTTCAATAGTTCCACAGAAGCATAAGCCACAGCAAATAGAGTTCTGTGATTATTTTATGTGCTTGTGGGTTAGCCTATGGCAGTGCAATCCATTCTGAGGAAAGGACAGTGTGTAACTATAAATTGAGACCAAATTAATCCACAGGTCTTTTCTGTTGTGCTTTATTTTCTGAATAAATACTGAAACAAGTGAAAACCAGATTGTTTTCATCACAACCGTGAAACAGATTTGCTCTGTGATCAAAACCACTTTAGTCTGGTTTTTCTTTTCCATTCTGTGTTGGATGAGGCAGAGAAGAAACAGCTGTGGCCCCTTGGGGATGGGGGTCCCAGCCATGTGCAAACTGGGTACATCCACCAATGCAGAGCCAGCACTGTGTCTGAGCACTGCAAACAAAAACAGTGTGGGAGCTGAGTGGGGCAAAAGGGACCCCTGGGATTCTGACTCAGGTCTGTCAGTCTAAGCCTTGGAGCTGGGAAGGTGACAACCTGTGATACACTGGACCCAGCAGCTATAACAGCCTGCTTTAAAACATCTGCCACAGCATTCTTATTTGGGAAAACAAATGAACTGTGTGTAAGACTCTTGCATGATTATAAGTGGAAGTATCTCCTCTTTTTTGTTTACAGCATACTTTGCAATTTGCAAAAAAAGCTTCCTAGTAAGAGCATGCCATTAAAAAAATGAAGCTTATAATTAAATAGAACACCTGAGCCTGTTTTTTCTGAGTCTCTGTGACTGTGTGTAAAGACACAGTGCTACCTTTCAAAAGTTGCAGTGCCTCTTAGTAAAGAAAGAACTGATTTGCTGTACTGGTTTTGGCTGGAGTGGAGTTGATTTTGTTCACTGTAGCTGCTGTGGGGCTGTGGTTTGCAGTCGTGCTGGAAACAGTTTTGATAATGCAGATGTGTTTGGGTTATGGCTGAGCAGGGATTGCACAGCCAAGGCCCTTTCTGCTCCTCACCCCACCAGTGAGAGGGCTGGGGGTGCTCAAGGAGCTGGGACGGGACACAACAGGGACAGCTGACCCCAACTGACACAAGGGATATCCCAGACCATGCGGCTTCATGCTCAGTGGATAAACTGTGGGGAGGGTCACTGGGGAGCATGGGCTGCTGCTTGGGGTCTGGCTGGGCATCACCAACTTTTATTTGCATGACTTGCCTTTCTTGGATCTTATTTCTCTTTTTTTGTACTTTTCCCTTTTTTGTTACAATTTATTGTTTCAGTTTTTTGTTTTCTAAATTATTGTTTTAGTTATTAAACTGCTCTTATCTCAACCCATGAGTTTTCTTGCTTTTACCCTTGTAATTCTCTCCCCCACCCTGCCAGGGCAGTGAGTGAGCAGCTGTGTGGGGCTTAGTTGCTGGCTGGGGATAAACCATGACACTTGGAATTACTAATTCTACTTTAGATTTTTCATACTTGATTCTTTGACTGTAGGCAAGTTGTATTTTCAAACTAGCTTCTAACTGAGGTAATTAGAATTATTTGAGTTCACTGAAATAAAACTGCAGTTTTATATGAGGATACAGCTGTAAGAATTTCCCTAGAATAATTTTAATAATGGTCATTTGATGCCTACATATAAAACTTTCTTTCTTATCAAGAAAGAAGTGTAAACCAGGCTGAGGTGCTTCCACAAATAAATCAATATAACTGAAGAATTAAATCAATGACAGTTAAGCTATTAAGTGTTAATTCATTACCTGTGCTTGTATTTAAGTTTGTGAAAATGTGTTTGTGACCATACAGACTAAAAATAAGGAAATGCCTTTATAAAAATAAAAATCCATTGTTTCTTAAAATTCTGCCTGTTGTACAAAATTTCCTAATTTTGTCCATGGCAGCTGAGAAATTAACATCTCCTTCAGAAAGGAACAATGTTCAGCAAATGACCTTCATCATTAGCCATCCATATCTGTTTGGCACTGCTGATTGCCAAAAGAGAAATAATTTCCTGAGTGAAAAGATGGGTAAAATGAGATTAACATTTGCCCCTTCACAACTCACTTAATGTTAGCTGCTACTCCACAAACTGAAAAGTGTCTGGGAACCCAGTGAACATTTGATTCCAGGAAACCTGGAGCTGCTGTGCTCTGAAGTTCCTATCTGGAATTCAGTCCTGGTTTCCAAGTGAGCATCAACAACAATAAAGTCTTCTGAAAATCATTATGACAAGCCTTGCAAAATGCCTTTTGAAAAGGGAATATGTGCTGCTAAGAGTTGTCATCTGGTTTCAGTGCAAACTGTCACTTGCAGATTTTCTTTCCCTTGATTTTGTAAGGCATAGCAGATCTGACACCTTCAGAATCAGGGGAGGAGTGATACTATGGAAGCATTATAACTCTTTACCAGTGGCAGGAAAATCTTACAAATTTAGAATAAATGGCTCTAATGCGTTGTGAGGTGAAATTAAAAAGGTTTTTTCTTATTCTTCAGAGTAAAATAGAAACCATAACTGTAGAATATACAGAAATAACATGGGATGTTTTATGAAAAATTAGTGCAAGGAGCTGGGTTCCCTGGCTGCCTTCTAGGTATTTCTAGAATGTATGGAAGTATCAGAGGAAGAAGGATTTTTTTGTAGTTCTTTACCTATGGGAGACTGAATCCTGCAAGGTCACAAGGTAATTACTTGGAAAGTAATTACTAGCTTTAAAAATTATTTTGCATCTTGGTCAAAAATTAGAGAAATCTATTTCCTCTACATTTCATAATATATAATAAAAAACACAAAACAGAATATCTTGATGTTTAAAGGAGAAGTTTGTGTTTAACTAATCAAGTTGTTGGTTTTCTTTCTTTAGGGACCATGTCCTGAACTGTGACTTTCAATATTAGGCCACAGTACTTCTCTTTGCTTAAAATTCCTATGCCATTCATATAGGTCTTTTGGTGCCTTCTGTTAGATAGATTTGATCCAAAACTCATTGGAATTACTTTTCATTGACCTAATTTGTTTAACTACAGTGTGAGTATTCCTTCGGCTAGAAGTCAAAGTAATGAATGAGCCTCAATCTTTTTCAATCCTTCTGAATGTTACTAAAGTCTATGGAGTAAGAATTATAAATGGCTTCTTACCTTTACAGTAAAGTTCATGTTTTACGCCTTTATCTGGCTGGAATTATGATTTTTTTGTCCAATAAATCACTTTCAATAAAAGTATTTTTAGCTTGAACCAACTTGGAATACAAATAAAAATGACAATTTCTCTGTTTTAAAATTAGGGGAAATGGCTTTTACTTGTTTAAATAACTTGATAAGCACATATAAGGGAGCATGTGTGGATCTCTGCACAACCTTCAGGCTTCTAGTGCCAGAGCTCCAGTATATCTGTAGATTATGCCCAGCCCCAGAATCTTCCATTCACCCACCTTCAGGTAGATGGTAGAAGACATGAGGCAAAAGAAAACATAAGTGTGCAAGAGAAACAACTTTTCATTTTGGCATTTGGCAGCCCCAAAATGCCATTGAGTAACACAAAATTCAGCTGAAACCCTCCTGAACCAGGCCCCTGCTGGGCCCCATCACAGCTGTGATGGACCTGGGGCCAGCTTTTCCCCTCCAGCCCAGCTGAGTACACACTGGAAGGTGAAAAAGCCCAAAAGTTTGCCCAGGTAAGCAATATGTGGAAATACTTGCTATTTTATGCCTTTAGAGTAAGGATGAAATGGGGCAGAAAAGAGAGATACCCATCCTCCACCTGAAAGCAAAGCAGTGAGAGGGAACTCCCTCCGGAGGGAACTGCTGTATGAAACATGGTTTGGTTTATTCCACCTGCTGATCCAAGTCTTGCTTGGGTCCCCCCATTACCTGCAGCCCCATCAAAGCTCCCCTGCAGCTAACAGAATGGAGACCTAATGCTGAATTTGCACGTGCTGTGTGTGCACTGTTAGCGGTGGTTTGAAACAGCTGCAGCCGTGCGAGGTGTGAGGCTGGCTCTGCCCACACAGCCCAGCGCGACTGGCACGGGCGCCAGCGCCTGGCAGGCCCCTCAGCCGCGGGGCAGCTCAGCTGCTGCAGCCCTGCCTTCGCTGACAGCACACAATTGCTCTGGCTCCGTGCAGGGAGAGCCCCTCCGCTGCCTGAAGCAGCTCCCAGCGCACTGTGCACCCCAAGGGAAAACAGCAGCACGAGGGACGGTCCGCCAGGACAAGCCCAGGGAGCCTCGGTGGTGCTCTTGGCACAGAAAGGTGATGCAGCCTCTCTGGCACTGCTGAAGTGTTTCTGAGCTGGCTGGAGCCTTGGTCAGCAGCTCACTGGGGCTGCTGTCCTGTTCTGTGGAGTGCAGGGGACATGGGTGAACATTTCAGTGATGGAAACATCGGCCCTCTCTTTTCCTTACCCACTCTTGATAGAACAAGCTCTCTGTGCTTCGTTCCCCAGTTACAAGGCAGAGGTTCAACTTGTCCCTCCCTTTATTTAGCACAGTTTTTCCTTCCATGGCTTAGACTGCCCTTTGGGAGATGCAAATGCTGGAAGAAAAATCAATGATACAGATCAGTGGTGTTCTACTTTAGACTTATATTTGTCTTTGTAAGATCTGCTGACTTCTGCTTTTGTGATGCTTTCAGAATCTTCCTTTTCTCTCTGTGGCTGCACCAAATCAATGGTGAAATGGGCAGGCTAAGGGTTTATACTCCTATTGACTTTGTTCTTTTACAAGACATCTTTCCCCTGAATGCAAACTCTTGTTCCTACAATATAATTTGGATAATGAAATCCTTTTAATTTTTTTCTTGTTTTTGAGCCGGCAGTCATTTTCTTGGGTACTCTCTTTTGAAGGTTTTCCTGACTGGAAAGTCACAGTCTCCCAGTGGGAGGCTCATTTCAAAGGTAAAGCAAAGCAAGTGTGATGCTGAGTTTACAAGTAAGCAGCCTCAAAAAAAAGTATTTCTTAGGTTTGCAATTGAGCTAAAAAGGAATAGTATTACCTTTACAGATGAACTCAGCTCTCCAGCACTGAGAAATTTAGTCTTTCTGGGTGAGAAAGTTATTCTGAAGAATTTGTAGTCATATTTTTTCTTATTCTGATAATATATATTTTCTGTTTTCTTACTTCATTAATTTATTCCAATTTCTCCCCTCCCAAGGCACTTTTATAATCTCCTAATATATCGTTACATGCTGCAGGCCTTTATGGATGGCTATCAAGTCACAGTTTTGCTGTCATATAAATGAACAATCTTTTTTCAGTTAAGACCTTCATTAGCCTCTCCATAATTTTCTTTGTTTTATTATCCAAGTCCAGTTTGCCTCTGTCCTTTCAGAGGTGTGCAAAGATTACAAAACAATCTAAGAGTTGAAGGCTCACACGAGCTGCAGATTCCTTCACTCTTTTTGCCTGGTTCTCATCAGTGTCCTGAGGGTTGCTCAAGTGGCAAAGAGACATTCAGCTTTGAAAATAAGTTTGAGATTCCTTCTTGATCCTCTCCATGGTATATGAATGCACATAGGAATATTTTATAAATATATAAAATTATGTCCTATTAGAATATGGTAAATCCTAGAGATGTGGAAATCACTCACAAAATAATTATTAAAAAGATGTTTCTAGACACCTAACTTTTCTATTTCTAGGTAAAAGTTTTGGCCTGTAAATATACTCCCTAGATGCTATTCTGCTTTTAAAAAAAGCAGCTATCATGCTTAAGCATGGTCTAGGCCCAGCTGAAACATAAACAACACCATTATCTGACATTATTTCTGAGTTAAAAATTATGTTTAACAGCACTTCAATTCACTCAACACAAAGTTGCAAAATGAGAGGTTTACAGATTTCATCTTGCTCAAACGTTAGAAACTATTGGATAGCTCAGTACTGTCATGTAGAGTGAAAACATTTCTTAACAGAAGTAAAAACTCATCAGAATAACAATATAAAACCCGATTTATCTCTTTGACATCTGTCCCGTGTTTTGCTTTATGAAGCACTTAATTAGATCTGTTATTGCTGTAAATCTTCCTTGTAACAATATGTGCAATTTGTTCAAAGTAGTTCCCAAATTTATTAATGCCTCCCGTTCAGCTGCCTCTCTGTATCAGTCACAACAGAGAAATCCATGACTTTGTCTAAAGTAATTATTTAGTTGAAAATCGATTTCACTGAACAAGCTGGGCATATAATTGCAAAGAGAAATACTTATAAATGATCTGTCAGGAGAGGACTTGGAGCAGTGCTGTTCTGCAGAAATGAAGAAGCTGCCTCCTTAGCCAGAGCCAGCTCTTCCCTCAGTCTCCTGACTCTGGTCTGGCACAATAATTGATTGACATTGATTGCACTTCTCATTGGGAAAGGAAATTTAATTGAAGCAATGGTAAAACCTGTCCAAATGGACAGCTAGGCTTGTGGTGGATGATAATCCTAAATGAAGGGCTCTAAAGATGCATTTTCATAAGCTGCTTGTGGTCTCTTGGTGTACAAAAGGATGTATAAATAGCACTGGTGGTGTGCTGAATCACTTTATTTCTATCTAACATTAATCAGTGAGAAAAATCCAGTAAAATTAATTGTCTTGACCTTTCTTATTGCTTCTAAAATTTCTTCTTGACGCATTTTATGATTAAGACTGTCTTCAACTTTTCTTTATTGAGGTTATTTCAAGGTCCCTATACCTATGTGCCATAAATTATTAGTGCATTAATTTTGATTTTAAATGTTATGAGACAATTTTTTTTGGACCATAGGTGAGTTCCCTCCCATTTTTGCTGTATTTTGTGCCTAATTACATTGCAATGATACTGTCAGAAATAAACTAAGTGTGCTATACATCTTTTGAGCAAAAGACAGAAGGAATTTATATGTATTTTTCAGCACTTGATACTCTTTCAGTTCAATTCTACTTTCAGCCTGAAGTGCTTACTTGGTGTTTGAAATATGCTTTTCTTGTAGAAATCAGTAGCAAAAATTGGCCAAAGAGTGGGGATCCCTCTGTGGATTTCACACAGGAGAAACACAATATCTTTGGGTCTAACAAACCCCTGCCCAGTGGTTTGGAAAATATAGAAAGCTTAAATACACAGAGGGTGTGCTAAGAGTGCTTTCAATAGCTTTTATACAGAAAATGTGAATAAAACTGAGAACTTTTAGTTAACTTGGAAGAAGGCTTCACATGCCCTCCAAATAGCATATTTTCCAACATTTTATTGATGAGAAATGATAGGTTGTTATACCCAGTAACCTTCAGAAAAAAATAATTAAATATATAAAAGCAGCTTAGCTAAAATGAAATACCACCTTTATTTGGATGTTTCAAACTGCCAATATTGTGAGATTTATGCTATTGAAGCTTTTAAAAAGCCGTTTATTTTTCAGTAAATTTTACAAGGACTTAAGCTTTGTTTAAAAAGCTTTGATTACTATTTTTCTCTCATCCTCACTTTACCTTTATAGAAAAATAGATTTTTCTATTCAAAATGAGAAAATTAGAAGAATTTGATGAAAATATTGCCATTTAGCTGCAGCAGAAATTCAGTTGCAGTGACATTTTCCAAAAGGAAGCATATAATCAAAGAGCTTCTCAGGGTTCAGAGGAGGTGATAGTAATTTGCTGGGTAAAAAAACCCAAAACTTTTCTGTTAGGAAAAGCTGGCAAGAAATACTTGCAGAATTTTTTACTGCAGTAGATCTTAACAAAGAAGTGCTGGATTGTCCTATTAGCTTCTTGGAAATGTGCCTACTTGGATTATGGAAAATTTTATATTATCATTTATGCATTATATATTCATATAAAAAATTTTAAATTTAGAATTTATTTTAGGATTTAACTGCCAATAGTAAAGTTTTTGAAAATAACTTCAACATGTGTTGCTCAGACTAAACAAGGACTTTGTGCTCAGCAGGATGAAGCAGAACAAGCAAACCCAGCTTGAGGTGTGCTTGGGGTCTCTACTCACTGGCTACTGAGCTCAGACACAGTGCACTTCTGCATGGAAATGTTTTTCCTGCTGAAAGCTAAATTCCCCCCAAACAGCCAAATGTGGTAAATGCTGTCCATATGCTCAAAAGTGATTTGATGGTGAAGGGAGAAAAGCCCAACAAATGGGCTGTGATGAACCTCGTGAGAGCAGGAGATGTTCGAATGCAGTGGGGGTTTTACAGCTCAAGTGTAACATGATAATAACAATTCAGCTTCACAGTCAGACTGGTTACCCATGGAGCCCCTCACTTCCCCAGTAAACACAGGAAACAAGATGAATCCTCTTAATAAGGAGCAGATAGTCAATATATAGTCAGGATTTCCAAGAGTGAGTAAGGACTTGAAGTCTTTTGTAGTGGATGATAAAAATGTGAAACATTTATTTATCAAGAATCAGATTTTTTTCCACATTTCTCAGGTTGCATATTGAAAACTAAACATGGCCCAGTTTGTTACTGGTTAATGAAAATCTTCAACTGCTAATTCCTTGCAAGTTACTGTGTCTACTCCTCTCAAACTGCATAACATCCACATGAGCCCATTATGTTAATTAAATTTTGTTTTGTCATGCAATGAATCTGTTAAACTTAACTTGTCATCTAGATCTTTGAAATATCTCCTCAGATCTCTGAGTCAACGTACACCAATTTTCAGACTAATAAAAGAAAAAAACCAACACCCCAAACCAAAAAACCTGAACATAACCATTATGCTTTATTCCACTAAAGTTCTCTTGGCGAATTTGGGATGGCAGAGGCAGATATTGCCAAACATTTCCTTGAAAATTCTTTGCAAACTGATGCACTTCGAAGTGCAAATGTTTACTTAAGAAGGAGTGGGTGTTTTGACTCTTGTTCTAAATCAGACATGGCCCACTTATTGAAAATTCCCACTTTATTCATGGAAGTGTAACATAAGCAGGAGGAGAAGAATTCCAGCCACCTTCCTGCTCTGGGAAAATTTTCCTCAAAATTGTCATTAGGAAAACTAATATTATGCATTCTGTAGAAGAGAGGAATTCCTGCTGCCTCTAGGGAGCAGTAAATTATGTACATGTCATAATTAGCAGGATTAGGATGTTGCATTATTTATAAGGCTACAAACACTTCCAGCAACTTGACATCCAGGTGTTTTATGTGGTGGTGTGGATAAGCAGAGTTATGTACTTGTTAAATCCCCCAGGGAAGGCATGACTCACACTGTCTGACTCAGTCTGGAGGAGTTAATTGCTACAAATATTTGCTAATTAAAGGAAAATGTTAAATCAGAAGATAATTCATAATTAAAATAACATTTTTTATATGAAAGATGGCAAAAATCTAGTTAGGAACCCAGTGCAATGATATCTTGAAACATACCATAACCACCCATCCTTTCAAATCAGCCTTGCATTAGATAGTGCTCATTGACTCGAGAGCTGGGTGCTAATTCAGGAGGATGCTTTTCATTTCTGTGGATTAATGAGATTTCTAGCAGACCTGATTAGCTTAAGTATTTTACTAACTTGAAGTTGATCTGAGAGATGAATTTTTAATCAAACCACATCTGGAGTGGGGAATGGGATACCAGGAAAACCTTGTTTGTGTGTATGTGTATATATACAGCCCCCAGACACATATCAGTAATTAAAGTCGAGGTAGGAACCCAACCGGAGACCTGTTGACATTCACACAATCACAGCATGCTTGCTTATTAAATTTGCTTAAAATTTGCACTGTGTTACTTTTCAGTAGAGGCAAATACAGTTCAGATTTGAAGATACACCTTCAAACAGGTGTTACTTGAAGTGGAAGTAAATGCTTGTAAAACAAAGTGAGAGGATGATATTTTGCCACAGCTTGTACAGGCTGCTCTAAGCCAAGAAATGATTGTAAATTAAAACTTACTACATTGGAATAAAGAGAAAAGATTATAATCTTTCCAATCAGACTCTTGTGATACCTACAAACATAAAGCTTTTTTATAAGCTGAGCCTTTGTGTTACTAAGACTCTCTCTGCAGTAATTTAATTATGAGTTGCAAAGTTTAATTTCTGCATGGAGGAGGTTTGCCCTACCCCTGTTGATCAGCAAAATGAACAAGCAAATTCCTTCACTTGGTTTTGAATTTAGCTAGGGAGACAGATAAAAACAGTATAGAACAAGATTTCCAGGTGTTGTGCAGCAGCATCATCACATTACTCCCAAACAGGAAAACAGGAGGCAAAGGGAAGGAGAGAGGTTGGGTACAAATGCATTTATTTGTCTGTGGGACTAATCATAATTGTTTATCCATAGCACTGTAAACTGCAAATTATTTTTTCCAGGGCATGTGGCAAGCAATTTTAAAATTAGTTAAAGAATACAAAGACTTCTGCAGCTGAAACTGCAACCATACCTTGGGTTCTTGCTGTAGGAAAGCAATATTTCTGTGTAAAGGGCCTAAGTTACATTTACAACATTTCATACCTCTAGCATAGTCTTAATCTCTTCTTTGTTGTTCCTGAGCTATTTAAGCTTCTGAGTTAGGGAGTTCCTCTGTGTTCTATTGTTTCAAGGCTATTTGCATCCAGGATTCATGAGTGCAGTGATAGTTATGGTTGGCATTAGGAGGTGTTGCACCAGGAACAAACATGCTCAGCTTAGCCTCATTTTAGCCAATGTTTACCTGTAATAAATCACCTGATCTTTACATCCTGAACCTTTGAGCAGTCAAACCTGAGCACTGAGGTTAATTCATAGTGGTTGCAGTACCCTGAAGGGCTGAGACCTGGAGTTTCATTCTCTTTGTTCATTCTGCAAGGTGGAATTCTCACAATGTTTTTGGGAGCGCTCTGTATGGAACAAAATTAGGTGGCATCATTTTTATAGCTCTAAACTCAACAGTTCACTTGACTCTCTCAAATGAAATCAGAATGTGGTTTTGACATTTTTCCTTCAAAATGTCAACCTTTCAGCTGAAGTATCTCATCTCTTTACTACCAAAGGAGTAAAAGAGTTCCACTTGTTTTGTTTACTGAAATGCAGAAATAAATAGACTGGGGGGAGCAGCAATGGATGTGTACCTGCAGGTATGCAAACCTCTGCTAGTTAACAGGGAGAAGAAACCACTTGGAAATGGGCATTTTCAGGGGTTGCAGGACCAAATAAAGTTTGTTAATTGTGGCTGTTAGGCTGCAATTCTTGTGACTCCTGCCACCTGCCAGAGCTCTGCCTTGTGCTTTCCAACACTGCTGCTTGTGGTGGACAGCTGAGATTTTATTTAGGGCCACCAGCTTTTTGCTCTCTGTGTTTGGACAGGTAATTGGTATGTGCCATTTCTGAGCTCAGAAATTAGAGTGTACTGTGCTTTCCATTTTATGCAGTGGAGTGAGATGGAAATATAGAGCACCTGTAATGTTTCTTTGGATCTTGAGCCACTGACCTGGATTATGTGACTGAAGCAGATAAAAATGTTCAGTTTCTTGCCAGGCAGCCCACAGTGCATGAAATATCAGGTTAGCTGGCTCACTGAAATGAAAAGGTCTTGAAAAAGAAAAAAGGGAAGAAGTCTGGCTATAAAACTCAAATTAACAAAGATTTGAATATTAAAAAATAAACAACAAACAAAAACAAACCAGGAAGTGTATGTAGAGCAATATAAGTTTTTCCTTTCAAAACTATCTATTGATGCTTCTTAGGATTGTTCAGAAGATCCTATTTGTACCATCTATATGCTTAAAATATAGAAATATATTTGCATTATTTATATATTTTCAGATTATGATCTCTACACAGGATTTCTTGTTATGTGTTTTTTATCCTGAATTATTTGACTTTTATGTCTCTTTGGTCATTCTATATCTCTCACTTCTCTAAAGTATTTTTTCCAGTTTTGTTGAATCTGCAAAAGTTTTTCACAGACTCCATTAAAATACAGCTGAACTTTGCAGGCAGCTGAGGCTTAAAGACACCAACAAGATCACTGAAGAAATCTTGCCTGGTTGCCAGATTTTACATCAAACTTCATTACTGTTGTGATGTGACTTGGTTAGAAACAATCTTTTCAGGTCATGGACTGCTCTATAAATACCAGTGAGGCCCTGGAAAGCCCTTGGTGTAACAAAATTGCTGTTTTCTACCCTCTGAATGTATCTGGGAGACATCATTCTAAAGTCTTTGCATGTTTTTTTAAAGGTCACACAGAAAACATCCATGTCACTAAAACATCAAGCTGTGCATTCCTTCATGGCTATGCACTGGCCACATTTCACTGTCTGTGCTTGTTATTAAGGTATCATGGTCTGTAAAGCAGTTAATGAGGTGCTGGAAAGGCAGAGGTGGAGCTGCTGTAGCCCATTAAAAATTCTAATAGAAAGGTGTGCACACAGGCAGTGATAGGGAGGTTTTCCTTATGGAGAAACTCTTTGAAATAAAACACCTCTCCAAGGATTCCTGATTGCCTTCCTAGGAATGGAAATGAAGATGTGAAAGCTGCTGTGCTGCACCCTGTACAAGGTGCATTCATGGAAAAAATGGGATTTCTAGTGAGAAATGAAGTACACTTATAATTGCCAGGCTATTAGTCTAGCAAAGAGCAACTGACTCTTGTGATTGACTTATGGCTGGGAGAGCAGAGGGCTCTGCTCTGGGTGTTTATCTGCAGTAATAAGCAGTGGAATTAGTCCTCTGGCTTGGCTGAAGTCCTGCTGTCTTCTCAGCAGCTGGCAAACACAGTGAAATTAATCTTGCATCTTTCACAACTTCTGGATTCAGTTTAGGAAATAAATACAAAAATTATCACCATTTTTCTAGCAGATGAAGGCTGAAATATACTGTTATCATTAAGCAACTTGAATAATAAACAGGGGGAAAGACAGGGCAAATACACCACAAATTTATATGTGCCACTGTTTGCTCAACACCAAAAGCAGAGGTAGCCTGAGGGTTCTGTTTGTTCATCCTTTTTAAATCATCAATGCAGAAGGGCTTCCTCCAAGAGATCCCTCTGCTTATTTCATTTTGCCTCTAAACAGTCTGATTGTGGAGTTAGCACCACTCTGAGTCTTGGCCCTTATTAATTCTGGAGTTTGAGGGGAGAGTAACTCTCTGAGTGATGGGGCTATGAAGCTGCTGCATTTTGGTAGCCCTGAGGGGTAGGCTGGGAAGTTGGCTTTTCATCTCTCTGCTCTACCATTATCTTGTTTTGCAGCACTATTTGTTGCTTCTTTCACAGGGAGACTGATATCCACCAAATCTTCTGGCCCAGCTGGAGTTCACTATAAAGAATAATTCATGAGCCCAGGCATGGATTTGGTGCATTGGCAGACAAAGTAATGAAACCTGTGAACTTTCCCATTTTCTTCTGTGACATTTCCCAGTGTCTGCCACAGCACCTCCCTGCTGGCACTGAGCAGTGCTGCATCCTTGGGACTGCCTGCCAGGGCCTCCTTTCTGAACCATGGCTCAAGCTGCTGCTGTGAGTTTTGATTCCACGAAACCTTGTTCTGTTCTAGCTAATTCTTGTCAAGGTCAAACATCTTATTGCCTAATTTGAGGTGTATAGAATCACTATAGCATTGGTCTGAGGGAAGAAGTACTGTAACAGATGGTTTTGTCACCCAGATCTTGTGTGTCTCTTCTGGTGCTGTGTCTTTTTATTGCCCTTCTGTTGTCTGACCACATTATGTTCCATCTTGTAGCAGGTGGATGTGATTACTTTTTTTTCAGTTAAGCAAAACTTTAATTTCTATAGTACACTGATCTAAATAGAAATGAAAATCCTTAAGTCCTGTGTGGCTTTTAAAAAGTTGACTATGCAGCCTAGTTTTGTCAAATTAGTCTGCCTAAAACTGCTTTCACACCAAGTCCTTTATGTCCACTAGAGATTACTGATGCTTTGTTTCTCGTGTGCTGTACATGTAATGTATTCTGTCAATAAGATTTAGGTGGTCTTTGTAGAATCTACCCTTTTATGCCCTTGAGCTTTATCAAGTTTCTCCTCTGGAGTATCTATTGTGACAATTCAAGTGATTCATGCAGGTTGTGCATCAGTTTCCTGTACTGCTGTTTTAATTGCACTATCAACAGTACAGGCTGTATTTGGAAATTTTCCAGGTTTTGGTCCTCTTGCTCTGTTTACCTGGATGTGTCTAAACAGCAACACCTGGATCACCACCACAGCTGTTCCTTCCCCAGTCAACTTTTCCAGCTGCACTCAGTGCTGCTGTTTTCTGAATAGCCTGATTCACTCCTAAGGCAAACAGGACATTATGCAGGGAAGCATGAGAAGTTTTTCAGTGAGGTTAAGCCATGCTGCTTGTCCTTGTGGCCTCATTTGCATCCACAGGAGCAGGGCTTTTGTCATAGCTGCAGCAGAGCAAACACAAAGCAATCCTGTCACGTTATCTGTGGCAATGCAAACCTGCCAGGAAGTCATTGTGCCAGGCACTGCCTTTGCAGGGATGTCACCGTGAGGGAAAGGGCCAGGAGCTCCTCAGTGCTGCTGCAGAATACCAATGTTTCCCCCTGCCCCAGTTATGGCCTTATGGGGCAGTATTTTAAGTTACTTAAGTAATTGTTAATTCAGTTGCTAGGAGATGGAATGAGTTAGATCATTCCAATAGATCTTTTTAATTAAATCCAAAGAGACTATGGAATAACCCTTATGTTACCAGTGACTTTATCGAGGGGACTTGGCAAAAATTTAACCCAGTGGTGTATGATCAATGAAAAGCACCAGTTTGTGTTAAAGACCATCAGTGCTCTGAAGGTCCCAGAATAAACAGTGCTGGTGTTACAGGCCTGTTTACATTGAGCAATTTATTCTGCTTTTGGCTTAAGCCAGAATAAATTTACTACTTAATGTTACAGTGGAAATTGCTGCCTTTGAAAAATGTTTCTGTATTTAGTTGTGGACCAAAAGTAGTAAAGATGCAATTGAAAACTGATTATTCCTTTGTTAGCTTCGTTCTGCCTGGGAATTTCATCAGTTGAGAGCAAAGCACTTTATGAAAAAATCTGGCTTCAGTGGCCTCAGTGAGGAAGGAGTTTTATCCCCTGCCTTTAGAGTAAGTCTCTCTTTGATGAGAGTGAGGAAAAGGATCAAATCCAAGACCAACTAGAGTGAGTAGTTTTCTATGCTCTCTCTGTTAGACAAATAGAAACTTTTTGTTTCTCTCTAGACTGCACATTTGGCACCAGTTAAGAGTCCAGGATTAATCTTAATCAAACTGGGTAAATTTAGGGAGCTCCACAGAGATCTGTTAAGTATTGTGAAAGAAATGTGAATTGATATTAAATTTTGACTAAATTTTAATAAGGGTTTACATTTCTTTAAATGTTTAATTAATAGCAATTATCAGACTTCTCCAAGAAACATTTTAAACCAATAAAAGACAGTGTTATGGCCGAATTGAACTTGAATCATACTGTAAAGGATGAAAACGTACAAGTTCCTCATTTTTAAAAGAAGATTTGAGCATGAATACTGGGCAATTAGCTTGTATATATCTCAATGTCTGTGGTTCCAAACTGAACTTCAGTGATTTTTATTGAAAGACTAGTGCTGTCAAACACATGCTGAGTTAGATTTCTTTTGAGATTTCAAAAAGTTCGTTGTCTTTAGAGTATAGATTCTAGTGCTATTTATCAATCTATTCAATACATTTCTATATTTTTGGAATCAAGCCTGAGAGTTTAGCCTCAGCTATCAAAATCCTTTTTAAAATCTGTGATTTATCCTAGGTGTAGCATTAGGGGGTGATTGTTCAGGTTTCTTTGCTATTGTGCCATCAACTTTTCCTTTTTAGAAACAGATCTTTCAAGACTGGAAACAGTGGTTTCTGTTTCCATGCAGATTATTTATCTCAGCTGTGAGCCCAAAGTGCAAGAAAAGAAAGTTTGCAGTTTTGAACTGGAAGAATTGCCTATTTTCAGTTGTGTGAATATGTGTAACAATGTCTCCTTTGCTTAGCACTCCAGGGGAGAAGATACAGAGTTCTGATTTTGCTTTATACATAAAGTCTGCACTTTGATGATTAAACAGACTAGGTAAAATTATTATTATATCATTTAATTATACACTGTACATCTGTACAGCATCAGTATGTTATTCCTGTGTGAATGAAGTAGCTCTTTCACTCTAATATTTTGGTTTTATGGTCATTAATGTCATTGTCTCAGCTATGCCTTCTCTTAGCTATGACACAAGGCTGCTGTGCAAAGGGGATTATTGGCATGTGATATCTCACAAGCACTGGTGAGACTGCTCCTTACAGTAGGCACTGAGTAGCAGTTATGAAAAGTGCTGTGAGGAGTATTAAATGGTGCAAAACACTCCACTGAGGGAAGGGCTCACTACAGAACACAGCACACAGCACACAGAACACAGAGCCGTGTTTCCTCCTCTGGAGCCTCACAGGGCCTGGGAAAGCCCTGCTGGGAGGCAGCGAGGGATGGGCAAGGGAGCACTTGCATTTGGCTCGCCTGAGGAAGGGCTGGGGCAGAGGACCCTCCAGACAGCCCATGCACACCTCCTGCCCTGCAGGGGTGCCCGGGCTGCTGCTGCTGCTGCTGCTGCTGCTGCTGCTGCTGCTGCTGCCCCACTCCCTGGCTGCGGCGTTGGCCTGCGCTGCACAAGGAGCCTCATCTCACTGCTGCAGCTGACTGAACGCCCCTTGAAGTCACTGATCTGCTGCTTTCGAACTCAGAGGACACCAGATGGGCACCATAAAGAGAGGAGATGCAATAATGAGAAAACTAGTCTGGTATACATTAGAATCTTCAGCTGCTGGATTATTAAGAACTGGACGAATCAGTGGGCAAACTCCATTGGACCCAGTGCACATTATTTCTCATCTTGCTTGAAAGACAGAACCAATTTGCTACCTGTAAATTCAACATTTGACATTATGAAATCCAGTCAGTTGACTAGATGTAAAAGCAGGTTAGGATGTAAATCTTTTTTTAAGTCTGTCATAGTGACTAGATAAAATATTTCAAATTCTGTTTCAGTTTTTGCATCTGCAAATTGGGGAAGTACTTTGCTCTTGTTGTGGTTACCCAAGAAACTTTTATAGGGCTGGAAGCCTGGACCCTTTTCTAAGTGACAGAGACCTCCAGGGGTATGCAGTCAGCAGCTTTCACAGAGCAAGTGATCAGTCTGAGCAGTCCTTCACTGCAAAAGAGAACACATTGATGAGGAAAGGCTGAGAGGTCAAATGAGAGACTCCATCTGGGGCAAATTGAATACCAAATTAAAAATTTTCCAACTATTTTAAGTAATATAAATAAATTAGAAAAGTAAAGAATAGAATTTTCCATAAATCTTAAAATAATTAAAAACTATGGACACAGTCTATGATGGGTATGATAAAAAAGGAAAAAAATATGAAAGGTATGTTTGTAGAATTCACTACCTCTAACTGTCCAAAATGCAAAATGTCACATGGGCAGCCTGAAAATATATTGCAAGTCAGTTCTACAAGCTCTTAAACTGAAAATGTGTTCTTTGGTTGGAAAAAAAAATATCTCTAATAGTGTGGGGAACTGCAAGAAAATTAGTCTCCCCTTAGGGGGAAGAATCTCCAAAGTTATTTCATTTAATTGCTAGCCAACAGCAGAAGGAAATTAATGCCCATGGGCCAAAAGTATGGTTTTCAATGGGTCTTTTTTACCAGGTTTGCTGACTTTTTAATATATAGCATAGGAGAAAGTTAACACCTGTTCCTGTCCTGAACATTCTGGTAGAGAAATTGATATCAGACTAAGAGGAGAACTCTGGATTCTTGCCACAATTACTTGAAGTGGTTAACAGGCACTTGATTAAAAATATCTGATTTTTCTTCTTTTCTATGAACAGTTAATGGTCTGTCCTGATGTTGGCTGCTCCTTCTGATAACAGTCCTTAGGTTCTAAGCTGATTTTAAAAAAAACTCTCCAGCCTTTCCTTCACTTGGAGCCCTAATGTGGGTCACAGCTGCTTGTGATAAAGGCACAGCAGACAATAGTGCTGTGACAGGACTTTGGGACTATTTAAATGGAGTGACTTAAGCTAAAACTGTAAAACTGATCTGCAAAATCTCCTTCGTTATTCTCACTTTGTCCTGTATTTTCCAGGTGAAGAGCTTGCATGACTTCTTTTGTGCTGTAGAGTTGCACAAGTAAGATTTGCAATCTTTTAGTCTTCTCATATATAAGGTAATCAAGTTCACCTTTCCATTTATAAGTTATTTTCTAAGTGTTTGAAGGTTTAGTAAAGCAAATAAAAAGTTTAGTGATGTGTGCTGCATAAAACATACTTTAATAAGAAAGGAAAAAACAATTAAGTGTTTTCCAGTGGCTGTCATGCAGTCACCTCTCATATTTTCCCCTTAGTCTGACATATTTACATATGTACTACAACCTACCAAAAAATGGAAGTATAGAATAAATGAAATCAAATGCAAGCAAATATTTAATTCTGTTGTATTAGCTGCCTATGTTGAGTATGGCAATAACTGAGGTTCCTGACAGGGGATCTTTGGAAGTCCATGTCTGGGTGAAGGGAAATACTTAGTGTTATAGAGTATGTAAGAAAAGATATTAGTAAGGTGCCTATATCAATGTTTGATTTAGCATTCTGAGAGGAAAATATGATAATAAATCTCATTAAATGGCATGATATACCAGTAATTTATTAGGATAGTTTAATTTGAAATTCTCCTGGCAACAGTTCTTTTAAGTACTTGCATTTCTGTATCATGCAAATAGTTTTCCTTTAGAGCACAAATTGGATTAGTCTCTGCTGTTCAAATTAATTGTCATATTACTATCAATAATATTGGATGGAGTTTCCATAACTCTTTCAAACTGAAGAATTTTAGTAGCATTGCTGAGTTATTCCCTAGAATTAGTCACACTCTTAAACCTTTGAGTATGAAAATAACATTGATTCCAAGTAGGTAGAAGAAATTGGTTAGTGAGTTGATAGATTTTCAATTATCTTACATTAGAAGGACTTAAAACTAACATATTCTTAGCAGAACAAGAGAAAGTTTCAGATTTCTGAAATGTGAGTGCTTTTATTTGTCAGTGGCAAGAAAGGATAAATAAACCCTGCTCCAAATGTCTGCCTTAAACAGAGACTCCTGGAGGCCCTAAATGCCATTTCCTGTCTCTGGCCCCACAGTTCAGTGGGGTGTAAGGCTCTGTAAGGGGAGTTGTCTCTCTGGGGATTTTTGTTGCATGTCCTTTGCATCAAAAGTTTACAGGGTTTGCAGAAGCTGCACACTGAGCCCCCCTTGCCTCTGCCTGGGAGCAGCTGCCCCAAAGTGGTCGTGAAACACGAGTGAGTCTGGAGCTGGATCTTGGCAGCAGTGAGCTGAGCTCCAGCAACACCTTGCAAATGATATTTTGTGGTTACTCCAGGTGCAAACCTGAGGAGCAGAGTGCTGAATACACATGAATTCTGCATGTACAAATGCTCTCAAGAGTAAATGTTAGAGCTATTTTAGCAGAAAAGTGTGGTTTAGCCATTGTGACTGCTTCATAATTAACATCAGGATTGTATTAAACAACTATTAATGCTATGAGGTTTCTGAGTTTAGAAGTGTTCATGTGTTAGGGGACTGCTGTGCATTTGCCACCTCTCTGGGATCCATCTGTGTAGATGACATGACCAATCCATTGAAAGCTTAATTTCAAAGCCCTCTGTAAAACCTCTGTCAGAGTTGTCAAACAATGATGAGGCAGAAACTACAATTTCAGCAGTATGTAAAGCTTTAAATGGTAGTCTTTTGTCCAGTAATACACACTGGCAGTGCTATGTGATACTAGTCAGTATGTCTAAAAGGAGATGAATATACCCTCAAGGGCAACCTTGCAAATACCTGTCATTTAGAAGCAGATGAAATTGGAATTTTCCCCTAACTTATTGCTCATATTTCCCCATCCCACAAGTAATTTTCAGCTATTCATACATGCTCGGCATCCAGGCACTAGAATTTGGTGTCAGATTTGATTAAAGTGACAAACTAACAGTAGGAATCAGAGCAGTGCTCTTTAGGGTGTCATCTCTCTGAATTACAGTGGTGGTTTTGTGCAGCCTGAAGGGATGTGGAGAGCCAGGGCTGAAGGATGGGAGAGGATATGGTTTCATAAAAGCCCTGCACACTTCAGATACCAAGTTGTGTCTCAGCAGCACTGAGTGATATCTTGGAAAAAAGCTTTTTTTTCTTTTTCTATATTCTCTGCATACACATGACAGTGTTTGCATGTGAATTTTGGTTTTATTTAATTTGGGGATGGTTTTATTTCATTCTAAGCACAAGTGAATTTAAAACATCATTTAAGCCATGTTTATTTCAGCCTTTGATTATTTGTTTAAAAAAGACTTGGGGCAGAAAAAAGCCTCTATATTAATACTGGAACAAAGTTTTCCATGTAAAGGTTTTATACAAGTAACAGGCATGTGAAAGGAATGGAGTTTTTTAAGCATAAAATTTTACATCCAAATCATGAATTATTCCTAAATTTTTTAAACCATAACCAGACCACAGAGAAAACAGTCCCACACTGAATCATGAGAGGTACCCAACAATATCAGAAATCTAGTTCAGCACAGAAACAAAAAATAGTGTTCAAACAGTGATTTTTGGATACATATTCACCAAAAACTCTTTCTAATGGTGACTAACTTTCAGGTAGTTAACCTCGACTTTCTCCTTTAATGTGATTATACAATTAAATCTATCTCACAAATAAGTTGCCCTATAGATCACTTCTGATCTAGCAGTTCTATTTCTGCTTTCATGAGGATAAACTGAGTGAAATATTAAGGCTTTTATTTATTAATTCTCTGTCTTGGTTTGTAATTATATGATTTTGGAGAAACGAATATTATCTGCACAGCACTGCAGAAAATATTCCAATGTCAAGTATGCAAGAGTCTTAACATTTGATTTCAAAAAAATACCCAAGCTAACCCTCTGAAATCTTATTCAGTTTATAGACTGTCTTGGAATTTTCGGTAATATTTGTCTGCTATTTTTTCCCTAAATTTCCCTGTAGCACTCATTTCTTAATACAAGTTTGGAGTGTTGTAAGATACGGATGGCTGGTGTATGACTAACAGTGTTTAATAACACTTGTGAGAATGACTAAACATTGGCTGAAAATATTTCTCTGCACTGGAACTGCAGTGAAATTGCTGTGCTGAGAAAATTGCTGTTGAATCAGAATGCTGCTCAAGTAAATAGAATAATTTGTTTCATTCATTAGGGTCACTAGACAAATTAGCTGCAGCTTTTCCTACAGACTGACACTGCTGTATTAAATGTGAAAGAGTAGCAAATGCAGGAAAGTGCTGATGGCACAAGGAAATTATTTGAAATATTAATTCTGTGCAAACCTCTGTCAATATTCTTTGCAGATGAAATTATCCTAGTGTACCATGATAAATTCTCAGCTGTAATAAATACAACCAGCCTCTTATGCATGTCTGCACATTTTTATCTTTCCTGAGTCTTTCCAGTTCTCATGAAAGTCAGCAAGGAGCTAAAATATAATTTCTTAACTGAACAATTTTAAACATGGGTGCTTAAATCTGGCATTTAGCTGCATGGTGACCTTGTTGCCCCAGGTGGCTGCTGTTCTGGTGCAGAATAGCAATCCTCTCTCAGAGTCTTCTGACACTCAGAGCGTGGCTCCAGTGGAAGCTGCAGCACCTGCAGCACCTGCAGCAGCTCCAGCCAGCAGCCAGAGGAGCAGGGGCAGCCCCAGAGAGCCCCCATCTGTAAATGCTGGAATGTATTTCTGGAGAGAAATCATCACTTGCACATGAACAGAAACGTCACACTAGAGGAACAATGTACCCATGGCATGGTTTCCTGCATGAAAGTTTTCAGAACGTGCTGCAAGAATGCTGCTTTTTCTTAAAAGCCGGCAAAATTCTGAGGAAGGTCCTTAATTCTTTTATTCTCTTAGAAGGTCATAAACTAAATGGGATCAGATCATTTCTTTATGTAAACATTTCATTCTAATTCAAAGTCCATGCAGATTTAAGTCATCTTAGCAGTCTGAAGCCAAGGCATTTCGATGTCTAATAGGTGAGAGCAAACTTACCCAACAGCTGTCTCTAAATACCTGATATTACTTAATAACCAAGCACCCAGGCATCTGTTTTAGGTAGTGGCAGGTTTTGTTAAAGGTAAAACCTATCCAGTTCACGCTGCTTTGTCTCAGGGTACAAAGCTGCTGACAGGACAGGGAAGCATAGGGATGAACTTCTCCAATGCCTCCCTGGCATTCTGCAAATGAGAGCCCTCCCCAGCCTTGCCCCTAAAATAGTCCTTAAGTCCTAGGTAGATTTTACTTCTTTCAATATTTCTCCTCATATTCTAAAGCCACAACCTTTTAAGAACAAGTCTAAAATTCAGTATATTTACCCAATAAAATTAATTTGGTTTAGTTTTCATAACTAAACTTTTGATACTGTTTTAGTTTTTAATACCCTGGAAAAGTGTGAGCATTAGGAATTTATCTCCTCACCTTTTGTACATTAACATACAGAGAGTCAATGTTTTTGTTTTACATTCCTGAAGTGTAACTGCATGACTGCAGTGTACCAGTAATGAACTTCACCTACCTGCACAGCAAGGTTTTAACTCTCAACTTTCCCTGTGTTATGTACACATGATGAAAACAGCCACAGCTGTTTAACTTGCCAGAAACACTTTAGTTCACACAATAATTCTGTGCATTTTGAAACACTGGCAACACATGGACTTTTATCTACTGGACACATTCACTTGGCATTTTCCTGATTTTCCTGCAGCCAAAGTAAAGGCACAATTGTTCCACCAACCATTTTACCAGGACCAGCATTTTGTCCACCTCTGCCTCTGTGTAATCCTGACACTGAAACAGCTCAGTTTTGTAGGATAGACACAGAAGATGTCATTGCCCAAAGATAATGAATCTTGTTTAATCTGAGACATAATTTTGTAGTAAAGCATTTTGTTACAAGAAATAGGGCTGGCTTTTTCTGATACATGCTAAATTTTGCAATATATACTGCATTCAGTTGTGAATCTGTGAGTAGGTACAGATCAGCACTTCAGGGTCAGGGCTTTCTGTTCTCTGTGTAAAAGGCAAAACTTGGAGGCAAAGAGCCCCTCAACCTCTGAAACTTTAGAAACCAGATTTGGTCCTTTGAAACTAAAGTACATCGTTGGTTATGTTTTGGTTGTAGAAGTGAGGTAGAAAAGAATTCATCAGGAATGTTTCCTGTGATGGAAATATCTTAACAGCATTTTTGAATTCTTTCCCTTTCCTTGTTGTATTTGGTAATGAAGAGAAAAAACGATCTGAGTTACCATCTGAAGACTCTGTTAGCAAAGAAAGCCAGAAGAATTATGTAGTGAGGTGTTGAAATGAAATTTTCTTTCTTGATTTCACATCTATGATGAGACATGGAAAACCCTCAGTGATGGAGACTGGTGACTTGTTCAGTGTTGAGTCCTGTAAGTTCCTGTTTAGGAAAATACTATAAAATGAAGGATTTCAGCTCTGATTCTCTTGGACTAAGGGCAGAGTTCTCCACTTTGTATCTACTCAGCCACTGGGGAAAAGAAAGTAATTGCTACCCTTGCTGATCATTTTAAACCTAACCCTGGTGTTCTGTTTTCATCTAAAACTGTTCCAAGAAAATATTTTCAGGCTCTTTCAGCTCTCTGTAATTATTATTCACTCTCTAAGCTCTTTAGAGTGCTGGAGCACAGTCTGCTTTCTGTTTGTTCCAAAAGGTGAATATCCTCATCCTCAGACTGTTCCATAGTTAGAAATGGAATTGTGTGGAATCAATTATTTTTAATGTGACTAATGAATCACACTGGGTTCCTGTCGTATGAACTGTAGAGTTGTTTTACCTAACTAAGCAATGGTTTTCAGCTACATTTAGTTACCCTGAATTCAGTTGGCATCTTTAATCATAGAGAGTCACAATATCAGTTGGTGCCTAACAGCTCTTTTTTTAATTTTAGGCTTGGTTACTCACTCTAATCTAGACAACAGCTATTGATACTTCAGGTAATATTTGCTGGATTTTGGTACAAATGTTGAAATTCCTTCAGGATACACTGTCTTGGCAGCTCAGACTGAGATTCCTGAAATTGATAGACATTTTGGGAAGTGTTTCTTCAGGCTTTTTTATTGCTTTCCTCAGTGAAGGGGAAGCATATGCTTAAGTTTTGTGCCTGAATCTGTTTCATAATCTTCTATCAGAAAGTAATTAAAATTCAATTCCCTCAAATAGTCAGGCCACTTAAGGAAATGTATTCAATCATGGGATTGACACCAGGTTTTGGATAATAGATGTGCTAAATGGGCACTTGGCATCTCTTCTAATCTTCAGTCATAAATGAATTTTATACCATCACTGCTTCAGTGGCAATTTAGGATTGAACTGTTGCCATGCAGTCTATACAGTGACACTTCTGGACTCAAAACACACTGAGTCACTGTAGTTGTCCTTAACAGTGATTGACTGAGATTCAAGAAATATTTGAGTCTGATCTGTATCTGTTCTGCTTTATCTATTCTGCTGATCTGTGTTAGCCACACAAGGAGTAACCCTTAGAGAACTCAGCAAGCTGAGTAATCTGGGATCTCTGATTAGATAACTGCTGAGATCAGTAAGAGTATTGAGTTTGTAATGCTTCTGGCCAATCAAAGCCACAGGGCATCCTACCCCTATTACCATATCACACAAATATTTATTATTAGTCTCTTTTCACTTACATTTTGTGAAAAGGAGGAGGTCACATGCTCCTGATTTTTCTTACTGATTTAGAGAATAGTTTTTGAAGAGTTGGCAGAATTGTGCAGTTATACCCATATCTTCAACAAATGATGCTTGAAAGCACCTAATAGAGTAACTAAACTATGAAATAGTGCTGGCTGCTCTCAAGAATATAGGACAGGAACTTCACAAGGACAGGGGGTGAGCAGTATCCCAGGATCAATGGAGTCACTTCAAATGAAGTCAGGGTATTTCCCTTCTATTTTCATGTCAGATCAATTACAGTGACCTGCTTCTTGATACCAGTGAACAACGTTTTATCTTTTTAGCTACAAAATGAGGAGCTTATTGAAAAAAAATGAAACCCCAAAAGTAACCACCAACGTGGATCTGAAGCAATGCCCCAGTTAAAATGGTGATTTACTGCAGATATTCAGAGACATAACTAAGTCTCCTGTGGATGCAGACAGGATCAAGTCGAGTGTCACCATTTATCAGTTGAATTTGTACTGTTATCCCACAGTTAATATGTAGGGAGAGCTGCTTTGTCCTTACCACTGCTCCAAGAGCCTTTCAGGGAGATTATGTGATAAAGCAAATCCAGGAGCAGTAAACAGCCCATAGGAACTTCTCCATTTATGTTGTTTTGGTTTTTGGATGGTAGATACATTTTCAGTAGGGGCTTAAAATCCCATTTGATAAAGGTCTTTGGTTTGATATGAAATTTTCTCTAAAAAAAATCTTATCTCTCTGGCATTCCTGCCTTGTGAGATTTAGCATATTGTTAAACAAATGTCTGTAATCCATTTCACCTTAAGTACCCCATTGTGTTGGATGCAGAGAAACAGTGAACTGTGGCCTAGGCTACTTGGAGGGTTTTGGTTTTTTCCCCTAGAAAATAGTCACAGAGTGTTCAAAGAGGCCTTTGGTGAATGATTTCATATATTCATGTTGCTATTTTAAAAATAGATAGTGTGCATTTTGAAGAGATAATGGTGGGCAGAATAGGGAAGAGAATTTGCTGCTCTAGTTATGAGCAATTGTTCTATTCTGTGCTTTGCTTGCTGCATTAGCATAGCTCTGGTGTTTTGGACAGGACTATGAAGAAGTGAGGGAAATATACTGATATTTAGCAGGATAAAATTCCTGATGGTTTCCTCTGTTGCTGTCCATTGCAGGATCAGCTGTGCTGAGATTTGTATTTTCTTTATTTCATGGCTTTTGTTATTCTTCTTTTATTTTATGGATGATTTATCTTATGATATTCATTACCATACCAGAGAAGCTGGATGGGTTTTTTCTCTTGTTTAGCTAAATGTATTTGAGAGTCAGGATAAGAACTGTGAATGGATCTTAATTTTAATGTTTAGTTACATAGACATTTAATTTTTTTTAAATAGGTTTTTTAATATTGGAAGGGGGCAGGGGAGAAAAACTCCTGAAACTGTACTCTCTTAAAAGTTTTGGGAATAGTTTGGACTGACAAAATAGGATTGTGGATAATCTTGTGAGATTTTGTGAAAATTAGTTTTGTGTTTTATTTGCCTGTGGTATGGTTTCAGCCCTTGTAAATATAGAAACCTTTGCTTTCTCTGTAAATGTTTGCTTATTTTTCAAGGTTAAATCCTTCTCTGCCTGTGATGGACAAAAAGTTGTATTACTTTTCAATTTCAGTCATTGGAATAATCTCATTTTACTTGCTATCATTCTAATTCTTTGGTTTCCATGTTTTACTTTTTTTTTCTTACTTCCTAATTCAACAAGAAGAAGTTCAGTGTCATACAGAGGGGACTTAGATCTTTTAGGATGTAACAGATTATTTAAATTCTTGTCATTTGCATGATGGTCTCCAGAAATTGGCATATGGCCTCATGAGAAGGCAAAGTGCCTTGTAACATCAGCTGGCTGTGGATGCTTGGAAAAGACAGAGAACACATTTTCAAAGGATTAAAAACTGTGGCCTAAGGGCAGTCAAGCACATACCTATCTTGAACATGTTTGCTAGTGGTTAACACAAAACCAGAAGTGCCATGCTTTGCACAGTTTTGAAGAAAGTGCTGTGCAGTGTTTGGGATGTGGGGAACACAGGGATTCGTCCTTGCAGGCACAGGCTCACCTGATGTAACCTGGGATGTTGCTCTGGCCAAATGGAGGAGCAGTTATTACAATTATTACATTCTGAAGTGTCAGGAATCAAAGCTATTTCTGCACAATAAACCAGAAGAAAGTAGAGAAACTAGTCACAGTTGTGGTTTCACAAGTCCTTGAGAAGGTGCCACTCGTATTTAGAGAACAGGGAGTGTGGATGGCAGGGTTCTGCTTCTCCCTGCAGCCAGGCCTGTGTGAAGTGAGATGTTGGACTGGAAAAATGTAAAGCATATACAGTGATGTGAATAAAATGTATTGAGTCATTGCCTGTATTTCCATAAAGTCTGTCCTTGAAGTGCCTTTGATCACTGTTCTGCCTTACATTGATCAATGCAAGATCAAATTTAGGATAAGAACAAGGAACGCAGTAAGGACAAAGCATCTGCAGCTATTCTTGTACAGTAGCATACTTGAAATACATTAATAAATCCTGGCTTAGTCTGAAAGCTGTGGTTTAGGCTTTTCATTAAAAAAACTCTCTAGTTCACCATATATTTCTATTACCCTTTTTCTGTAGTGAGGAATTCCCCAGGCTAGGTCTGTTTTGTGAACCCTGGTGGTGTTTCATTGAATGAGCCATTGATTCAATTAGGGTTAAAGCCAATTTCTCTAAGCTCCTATTTTGCCCTTTCTGTTACAGTCTTCACGGATTACTGCAAGAATTCCAAGTGACAATGCTGTCAGTGAACTGAAACTGTAAAGAAAAGTGAAAAAAAATCTAAATTCTGATTAATTTAACTTTAAAATAAACAAGCAAAACTCTTCAACAGTTAAAATTACTTTAAATATATCATACTTTTTGGGTTGTGAAAATAGGAAGAATCATAAAATAAAGTAGATACTCATTTGGCTCTAGATCAGTCCTCCTTGTACCTTTTAAATCCTGCTGTGTACAAAGCATGGTATGTGTGAGAATAAATCCTGGACTGCCATGCCATCCAGTTCCCAGCCCTGGCATGGAGGGTGGGCTTTGTGAGCAGTAAGAACCACATGTATAATGAAGTGCTTGCATTCCCATGCCTGCACCAGAGGACTATAAAATATAAACTTTTATGTGGTATTTGTGGTATTTTAATGAGAAAAATTGCTGTTGTTTGTTTACAGTGTCTGGGTATTTGAAACCATGATAGCATCCTGAAGAATTTAATGGGATGGTTTCTTTTTTTGTTTTGTTTTGTTTTAAATTTATTTACTGTGTGTTCCTGAGTTGGAAAGGACCGACAGGGGTGGCTGAGGCCAAATTCTGGCCCTGCACAGGACAGCCCAGGGATGGCACCCTGTGCCTGAGAGCACTCTCCAAATGTCTGTGGAACTCTCTCAGGCTTGGGGCTGTGAGCACTTCCTGGGGGAAGAACCTTCCCAACAACCAACCTAAACCTCCTCATGCAGGGAAGCCACCAAATGGTTTCTTCTCTGTGAGCTTTTGTTATCAAATGTCTGTGACATGGGAGAAATCATATCTGGATTTGTTATTATATGGCAAATTTTTTTCTGATTCCAGGTAGCAGTTTGGGCAATAAAAATATGTGAAATCTGTTTTCAAACCGTTCTGGACTCCCAGGTGACTGAAAATGGAAAAAAAAATTGAGGAGTTAGGAAAGATCCATTTCTCGAGCTCTTTGTGCTGTAGCTCAAATATTGTAAAAATATTATTTAAGAAAATGTAGTTTTAAGGTTTTTAGAAAATTGCTAATTTTTTCATAAGATTTTTCATTCTGAAAGAATTTCCCTCTAGACAAGGCTTTCATAAGTGAAGGTCCCAGTCCAGAGTTGTAATCAGACCTAGACAATTAACCAGGTTTTAGCTCCCCAGCAAAATGCACCTCAAAGGATTGTTAATGTCAGGATGTGATGAAAACACATGGCATTCAGTGGTCTGGGGCTTAAGGGAGGATTTATCCCATGAAGACCTGATTTCTGTTGTGGTTTCATAATCAGAAACAGAAATGTAAATTAATGAGGAAGAATGCTTGGCTCAGTCAGCTGGACCAAATTCCCAGAGATGAAATTTCACTGTAGATGAAAGCTTAGAAACAAAAGAATCAACCACTAAGATGAGCATAATCAATCTGGATTTAGAAGTGGCCAGCAAAAAGAAGGATGCTTCTTGGTGCTAGCTGAGAGTCAGTGAGACAAAAATGCAATATTATGCAAGCACTGCTGTAAAGAATGATCAGAAAAACAAAAAGGCTTTTGTCTGTTGGGAGAAAGGAGCAAGTCTGAGAATCATCCACACTCCTTCTCTTGGGACCTGTTTGAGAGTCTGAGGTTGAATGTTTGTTCCTGTATGAGAGGCCCACGCTTGAGGGAGGAGGCTCTGTGAAAATAATAAACCTCCAACCTGAGAGTGAGGGAAATGGGAAAAACTTCTCGCTTTTCTCTCTATTATCTGCTTTTCTTATCAGCTCTGACCTGCCTTAGTGCCAGAGGAGAGAAAGCAGAATAGGAGCAGTAGAAAGCAGCAAGTATTATTAATTTTCTCTCTTTGGAAACAAAGATAAAGATTCAAGGCTGGGTTTGAGGGATCTGAATTAACACGATTGTATTTTTCATTGTTTTTGGCAGTAGAGGTGTAACTTGAAAAAAGATGTTTGGCCATTATTTCTGAAGGGAGGGGACTTGTTTTTATATGATACATTTGAATTATACTTCCTAAGAACCATGGAAAATTCTAAATACTGGTTATTATTTTTTGATAATAATGATAATGATGATGATGATAATAATAATAATAATAATAATAATTTTAAAAAATAAAACTTAAATCAAGAACCTAATCAAAAATTCCCTGGACCTAAAGGTAAGGATCTCACTCTCCCCATTAGTCCCTGGATCAGATTTGGTTCTCACTGAAGAAATGTAAATCTTCCCATCCATATCATTTACAAAGTTGAAGATTTTGTTATCTCTTCTTAAAACTGATTGCTTTCAGCCAGCCAGGTGTTATAAATATTCATGCTGGAATAAATTTGCCTGTCAGGGGTATTTAGTGCAAATGATCCTTGCACTTGAAAAAAATGTCTTTTTCTGTCCAAGAGCTCTGGTAAGGTTTTGATGGCTACTGTAGAAAGAGATAGACTGTTCTAAATACTTGATTTATCAGGATCCTTGACCTTCCTGTCATCCTCTGTGGCTTGCATTATCTTTGGATATTGAAGCAAATAGAACTGATTCTCCAAAGCTCTGTGCAATTTAACTCTCCTAACCTGTGAAAAAGGCACCAGATGTTACTGAGGTCCCAGGTCTCCCATCTCTGCTTTGAACTTGTTTCCCTCCCACATGGTTATTAAACTTTGGTTACAGCAATAACAGCTTCTTTTTGAAGACAGTGACAGTGTTGTCTGATGCTCTTAAATTCTGGTTTAAAATACCATCTAAACCAGTTAAATGGGCAACACATCAAAGCACGTCAGGAGCCATAAAGGAAGGGCTGCTGCCTTTTAAGGCAAAATGATAGCAGGATTAGCATATTTATAAGTACAAATGTTTAGAGGACAGGGTTTTGTCCTCAGTTGTAGCCCGGGAATAACTTTCTTTTCTTTGTCACTCAAAACTGTAAAAAAATTTACTGAAATAGAGCTGCCTCAGGGGGTCTAATGATCACCCAGAGTGTGGCTGGTTTGTAAAGCATGCTCAGGTTTCCATGCTGGGTTATTGAAGGCAGGTGTAATGTGTCTCCTTTTGAGTGTTTATAACTGTCACTGACTTCATAAAACCCCAAATACCCTGAAGGTTTCTAAGCACTTCATTTTTTCCCCTGCTCAACACAATTTCTCATTAGTGAATTATTGTAGGTTAGAAATCTAAGCAGGTCTTTTGATTTTAGGAAGTTCCAGAAAACAAGTTGTCATATATACTCATAGGACTTAACAAAGTAATCTCAATAATTTTACTTGCTTATGTTCTAGAAATGGATTTTCAGGCAGCACTTACCATTGCTATAATGCCAACAAAAGCAGGGATCACAAAATAATTATTTTGTAAATTCCTAAGTCTTTTCAATGGCTTTCATAAAAGAATAGATTTTGTTGGCTCTTATTTTTTCATGCTTTTCAGAAAAGCAGGAAAACTTGCCAGGTTCTTATTCCTGGGGAGGGAAATCTGCATTACAGGTGGACAAAATACCTTGGCTAAACAATACTCTCACTTTCCATTTTTCGATTATATATCCATGTCTGATTTTATGCATTTTGTGTGTCTAGCAGATTTATAATCTGTAACAGACTGAAGGCTTTGCATATGCAATCTGAACTGGTAAACACACAAGTACTAGATGACTTTATTCTGTGTATTTCTTTATGGTCCAACAGTCAGCAGTAGTTTCTTGTTCTGATCTCCTTTTATAGATGCCATGAAAACTACTCTGGGACACTGCTGAATATTTTAGGGATTCAGCAAAAGGGTAGAGTGTGATCAGCCCAGCTGCAGAAACTGATCAGACGTTTTCATATCTCACAGATAATGATTCTCAGCTATGATTCAGCTGCTTCTATTTAGTTCCAGGCTTCTAAAGCCAAACCTCAATCACTTGTAGGGATTTGAACTCAGATGGTGGGTAAGAAATATCTTTTGGTGTTCCTCTCTGTTTCTCTTCTTAAAAAAAAAACCAACCAAAATCAAAACAACAAACAAACAACTTTAATTCTTCAGAGTTTCCTTCACAGAAGTGTAAAAAATAAAAATAAAAGGTTAAAGACTTCTTTGACAACACAGAGAGGTATAAGCTCAAACTCAGGGTTCTGGAAACAATCAGGCCTGTTTTCCCAGCAGCTGATGGATCAGGTAGGAATATACCCGCAAACACTTTTAAGCTGTCAATAGCCAGCTTTATCCTGCCTTGGGGTCAGAGTCACTCGCGTCACAAATCAAAACCTCTGCTGCAATATTGCAGAGAATTTGACAACTCCTCTGTCATTTTATCTCAATTTTCTAATGCCCTTAGGGACAGACTGCACAAAATGTTAGAAAAGTGCAATTGGTGTCAGACCAGATATGAAAATTCAGGAGAATGAGGTATCAGAGAGCTAAACCCACAGGTTTTTCTCAATATCCCATACTCATGTTTCCTATTTCTTGCTAGAAACCAACTAGAAATGTTCCCTATTCCAAACTCTCTATTTCCAATCACTGATTGCATTGAAAACTCTTTTCAACTGGGCAGCTGGAAAAGTACATTCCTTGTGTTTTTTTCACTGTGAAGCTTTTAGTTTGTCCTGTGACATCCAGATGTGAATGCCAATGATTTTCTGTCTCACAAGGAGGAAAACAGCCAATAAGGGATGAAACCATGCTTTTTAATGCATTTTCTTTAACATTAAGAATAAAAGATTAAACTGGAAAGAAAGAGGTCATTCATCTTCTGTCAAAAATATAAATGCAGGGAGAGAAGGAACATATATACACAAATACATGATTTGGTTTTATATCAAATATGAGTGCAGCACAAATGCATAATAGAGAACTTCAGTGCAAAGTACTGTAGAAAACCTACATTTTGAGAAGTTACCTTTATAATTCCTACTGTTTTTTACTGAAAAGTGGAGACCTGGAAGGCTTTTATGAATCAAGGTGTTTACTACTGCCATTAGGGAAATTTCTTTTCACAGAACAAGTAATTTGCTTGAAAACTTGTATTTGAAACTCCTTCTTCTTTAGCTACTTTAGGCCAGAATGTAGCAAATTAAATTCAGTAGGGAATAAAGGATAAAACAATTGGTTTCTGCGTTCAGGACTGTTAGAGTAACCTTATTGTTCCAAGGAGGATATAAAAGAAGTTATTGTCTTTCTATTGCAAAAATTCTTTCCATGTAAGTGCCTCATTTTGCTTGAGAAGCACAGCATTGGTTGTTCATCTCTGCATCCATTAGCCACTTAAACACATGAAAGTGATTTAAAAAATTCTTACAATAAAATTTAGGCTTTTACAAGACATTGTTCATGGCAGGTTGAAATAACCCTTTTTATTCTCTATATTTTCCTGTATTTCTATTGTGATGGGAAAAAAGGTCACTGTTTTTAATGAAATGAAGCAATAAAACCCAGAAGTTGAAATTGAGAAAAATAAGTTTTATGAACCTTGACTCTAAACTTTGCAAATATTAGCAAGCATATTCTATTTAAAGAAAAAATTTAGACAAAAAAAATTATAAAATGGTAAGAGATTTAGACTGCCACTCTTTACTACGTGTTAAATCTCAAGTGGTTTGAAAGCTTGTCAGCATTATTATTGTTTTTACCTTCAGTTATTGAACAAAGTCATGGCAATTAGCAGGGCAGCAGTCTGCATGTGTGCCTTGGTAATTCCTCCTGGCAGTAGAAGGATTATAGATACATTCCAAATTTTATTTAGCTTTAATCCAATTATTCTCAATTTAGGGCTGAAATCTGCATTGTACAGGCACGAGTGAGCACAACTAAAGAGCATCACCTGCCAGCTGAGCTGCTGGGAGCGAGCTCAGGCACACCTGGGCTGCTCCCAGAGGTGACAGGAGCGGTGCTCTTCTCTTTGAGCAGCTCCAGCCAGGCCCAAGTGGCTTTTGGCTCTCCCTGCCAGCAAACTGAGCCTGCCTAGAGGCAAATCTGCTGCTTCTGGGGCTGCCTCCTGCAGTCAAGGGTGCTGCTCTGCTCACTGTGCCTGTTGAGGTGCTTTCTGAGACACCTTTCATCATATGTGGCTTTCTTATGGAAAACAAACCAGTTGAAAGAGCAGTAGATAATCTCGCAATTTCAAAGTAATTTTGGCATTTTTTTCTCATTTCCTGATGTACTTATAACTACTGCACTTGTGTGACAGGCTGGGAGAGGTCTCTTAAATGCTCTTTTGGGCTAAATGACCACTGGTCTTTATTGGCTTCATGGAATTCTTTGTCAGAAAACTCCTCCTCACTTCTTTCTCAGCATGTGTCTTCATGTTCTATAAAATTTGCATCCAAATATGAGCCAGTGTTACTCACTTTCCTACATAATTTATAGTTTGGAATATTTTGCACTTTGCTATGGTCAAAAATGAAGTCAGAGTCTTTTGGGCTAAATGAGCACTTCTGTTTCTATTGGCTTCATGGAATTCTTTGTCAGAAAACTCCTCCTCACTTCTTTCTCAGCAAAATGATATAGATGAAAGAGATATGTAATTCTGGTGTCTTCATGTTCAATTAAATTTGCATCCAAATATGAGCCAGTGTTACTCACTTTCCTACATAATTTATAGTTTGGAATATTTTGCACTTTGGTATGGTCAAAAACAAAGTCAGAGGAGGTGGTGGAATAACATAAAATTTATCAGAAATTCAGGCTAAAAAAAAATTAAATACTGGCTTCTGCAAGCCTATGCTCACATTATTAAATATTACTGATCTTCTGAGTGTCTCTTCCTTCTTTAATTCCAAGTGAAGTGATTTGGCTTTGAGGAGCTGTGTGGGAGTGCTGACACAGCACCCACAGAGCCCTGTTTAATGTCCCACCGAGACACTGAGCCTGCTCCTTGTTTTGTATGGGCTGTCAATACTTTGCCACTGCAGCTCAGAGCTGAGCAGTCTGTCCCACCTAAGCTCTCCCTGCATTGTCAGACACTGCTGGAAAAGCTGCTTTAGCTTGGCACCAGGAGCTGTCACACAGGCAGGGGGATGTAGGGTTGCCTCTCTCTGTCTTGCAGCTTTGCTTGCTGCTGACAGCTGAGATGCAGTGCTAGACTTTATGCTAAATTAAATATGAAAGAAGCAGGATTCAGGAGGATCAAGGAAAAGCTCTGGTCTGAGGCCAACATCAGTTCAATTAGCACAGAGTTTATCAGATAAAACATGTGTTGTGTGTGCTTGAGTTTAAACAATCACTATTGTACAAATCAAGAATAGTATGTAGGTTATCAATTCTCAAGATAACATGAACAAGATAAAAACTCCAAACAGGAAAAAATATCCAACATCTTTCAAAGGACCTTTCAATATTTTTCTCTGTATGCTTTTTTCTCGACCCCAGCTGTCCCCTAAGTCACTGCCTCTTGTAAAAGGCAGTAGAATTCCTACTACAGTCCATTGCACAGGTGCATAGATGCTCAATAATGCTTTTGCTGAACTTGCTTTTCAAGGAAGGAATTGACAGGGAGGGATTTTTTTATGTAACAAGGATTAATGAGTTTTGATGTCTCTGATTGGGAACAGTGCAGATATAAGTGGTTTATTCAGCTTACAGCATTCATTCTCAAATCAGAGAAACCCAGCCTGAGACATATCAACTCAGACTTGCATGTTCCCAGCAAATTTGTCTAGATTTATTTGTCTAGATCAATATTCAGCTTCTCAACAACCTTATTTGCCTAAGCACTCCAAACATCTGTAGCTACTGTCTAGTATGGCTAAAACGAAAGCCAGTAAATTCTAGTATGAGCTGAAATCTGCCATTTAAGCATCTTCTGGTGTTCAGTAAAGCATGACCCATCACCTTAGAGATATAGGCTTTGTATTTTCATTATTTGATAGTGGTTTCTTCTCCCTTCAACCCTCTTCAAATGTATACACCTAAGCAGAGTCTTAGAAATGTGAAGTGCTAAGCCCTGAGCCGGTGGCACTTGAAGAGCAACACTGCACAGAGTGTGACAGAAAAGCACTGCACAGGTCCCTGCTCAGGAGCTGAGAATCCTTGGGGAGCAAGTCTTTTAGAGAAGCACTGAGATGTTTTCTCACAGGCTAAGCATTGATGTAAGGAGTGCTGTGTCTCTTTTTCAGTCCTCTATCATTGTCTGGTTTTCTGTCTTCCTTTATTTTTCAGTCTTCCTCCTACACAACCCTCCACTTCACTCTTTTCATTGCTTTTAACCTTTTCTAGTGTCTTTTACAATTTCTCAGGCAGTCTTGTCCCTCTAGGATGAATAAGTCTTCCTTAACCCAGCACCTGGTATCAGTGGAGTTCTTCAAATTAAGCAAAAGTACAATTTAGCTGGAAGATTGATGTAGCAGCAGACAGGCAGAGTAAGTTCACTTAAATTGCAATAAGTAGATACCTCATAGCTAGAAGTAGGAAAGGGAATTTGTTATATGACAATTATGAACTTGGACACTTTATAATAATGGCACAAGGCTTATTCAGTGCCTTATTTTTCCATGAAATAAAAGGATGATGGGCTTGATTTTGATAGCATTTACTGACTGACAGGGAGTTTGCTATCTTTTATTTGAACTGGCAGGTCAGTGGAGTACTCCAAGTGTTTGCTGGTGGGTCAGAGATGGGGAAGGCAAGTGATATTACCCATAAGCTCCCACTGCCTTAGGGGGAAAACCTCTACCACCATTTTAAACACCTTGTGTACTGCTGTATTTCTGCAAAGGTATTTTTCTCTGTCCAAAAGCACTTCTGCTGTTACCAGTGTATGACAGGAAGCTTTGTAGCATTTGGCTCATCAAAGGCAAATTGATCAAATACACACAACAAAAAAGAGTGAGAGGATCTACAGTCTATGTCTGGAATCTCAGGAGAGGTTTTGAGGGAGTTCTGTGTAGCTGAGAAGTCTCCAGTCCTCCAGAATACTTTTCACAAATTCAAAAGGATTGATCTAGATAGGTCTCTTTGTGAGAATATAATCTGGGTTTACATGTGGGCAATTTACAATAAGATGGGATATGGGATCCTATTTTCTCATGTTCTTTGAAATGGTCCCATTACACTCAAAGGAACCTTGCTGTTTCATGGAATAGAATGAATTACCACTTCTGATGAAATTTGTATCAAGTTCAAGCTTGTAGCTATTTTGGTCTGTATTTCAGTACCTCTCAAAGTTTTCTGAGAAAAAGAGAGGTGGTGGTGATATATAATTATGGCTATCCCAACGTTTGAAGTTGTGAAGGTTTATTCTACATTTCACATTTCATATGTTGGTGAACCTGTGTTGGCTGTGCACAAAGTACTTCTGATGTAAAAAACAAAAAAAAACCAAGAAAACCCAAGAAAACAAAACATTTTCATCCTTTTATTCCAAGGAAGCTAGTTGTGAAATTTGGAGCTCCACAATCACAGTTACAAATCCAGAGGGTAGAGTCAAACTATTTCAATTGCAGCAAGACTTATAGAATATGTATGTTTTTATCCTTTGAGTATGAAAACCTCTGTTGTCAGCATTTCTTCTCATATTGGTTATTCTTTACACTGAGGAGCCTATTTCAGCTTGTAGTCTAGGTAAAGAAACACATCACAGTTGTTCTTAAATGGTTCTGTTTGGATTTGTATTGTTTTGTTTGCCAAGAACCTGCATTGGAAAGAGAGAAGGAGTTGTGAAGATACCCCCTTCTTTGGTTGGGTTCACTCATGCTGATCCCTTGGGAGGTTTCCTACTTTCTCAGCCAGATTAATTTTGTCAGAGGCCTCTGCACTGACCCCATTCTGTCTCGAGCTGGCTGAGACCTTCAGTGAGCTTTCCTCCAGGTTTGTTCTGTCCCTTCCTCACTGACATCGAGCAATCCCATACGGAGTCTGAGCCAAATGTCTCGTGTAGCTGGAATCCAGGGTCCTTTGATTGCTATCACTTTCCAAAAAACTGATGATTTTTTCATGTAAAATAATTTCAGAACAAGTTTTGCTTAAATGGTTAAGAACATGGACAAGACAAGGCTCACCTTTTCCAGAATGTGATTGTGTAGACCTAAGATTCTCTGAAAATTCCATTTACAGAAAAAAGTATTTCTTGAGTGGATGTCAGCCCTAGTATTCATCTGAGAGGATGTCCATTGTGAATAAAGGTAAAACAATGTAATTTTTCTTTCTTGTCAATGGACACCTTCTCATATTTTTCAATCCTTTGTGTTAAATGGAATATTTCAGAAGAGTTACAGTAAAAAAGTTTCTCTTTGTGTGTCATGAGCACAAATATTTACTTGAAAAAATTTTGAAGGAACTTAGTCTAGGCATTAGTAGAATGGTTTTGGGGGATCTTTTTGCTTCTCAAATGGAAATTTAATAATTTTAAACCTGAAATCAATTTATAATTTAGAAGATTTTGAAGTTCCCTGCTTTACAAAGAAACCTTCTGCCCTGGCCTGAAAATGTCTTTCCTATTTAACTAAGTGGCTTAATGTGAGCTGGAAAAAGGAGGATGAGTCTGAGGGACTACCCAGCTGTAAGGTTTGACACACCAGTGGGAGGAAGAGCATCTAACTAAATAATAAAAGTCTAATAGTGAAATATATTTGTGTGCTACCCTTCTGCACAGCACTGTAAAGACGTGAAAATGCTGTGTAATTGCTATAATTTATTAATGCATTTCTATACTTTTGTAATAGTTCCAGTACTTTCTAATAACAACCAATACATTTAGAAACTCATTGGTGGCAAAGCTGTTTTAGTCAACCAACCATTTCTAAATTTATATAATTTTTGAGACATTATTTTTGCATGCACTTTTAGAGCTTTCTGCATATAAAAAGCTCCTAATTTCTCTTAAATGGGACCTCGAGGAATTCAGGCCCGGGAACAAGTTTATTTAATGGCTTACTGAGTTGCTAACTCACACTGGTTTATAGCTACTTGAAAGCAGTAGATGATTTGCCTTCTCTTTTCTGAGATGAATTTCAGTTGTTTTCTTTTGTGGAACTCAAGGTTTGACAACCATCAGGTATCTTCTCCCTCCAAAAATGCAACATCAGAAAAGGGAAGTTTTTCAAGCAGGATAAACCCTGTAGTCTGTAGAGGCAGAGCAGACTTGCTTTGCCCAGTTTTCTCCATGGACCTGAACAGATTTATTCCACTTTCCATTTCTCAAGCCTGGCAGGTTTAGCTCAGCACCACATCCTGCTGTGGCTGCTGGAGGGTTTGCTCTGAGTTCCCCAACAGCTCGTGACAAATTCTCCCTAATCACAGCTTTGGTCACAGCACAGAGAAAAGAGCCAACTCTTCAGGACCTTCTTTAACAGGGAGTTAAATTTAAACAGAAATAAAAGATAAAATATTATGGCATGAAGAAATTGAAAGAAAATAATATTTATATTTTGAGCACCAGCCATATTGACAGAAATCTGATGAATGTATTTGCCAGCTGTTCCTTGTGACTTCTGTTTTCATATTTATTTTTGGAAACTCTGGTGTCTCCTTTTTGTAACATTTCAATTTTTTTTTCCTCTGTAATACTAACTGTGGAACATGGCCCTGTATTTCTAAATATAATCTCATTGCTAACTCATCCTGTGATAGAGAAAACTCTGTCTTCCCTGACAAACCTACTGTAGTAGAATTTATACACTTTTGTTTTTTCTCTTGGAAAAATAGATTGCTGCTTACTAAAGCAAATTTACAAATCAATTCTTCTTTGGTCTGTGTTTTATGGGTTTTTTTCTGGGGAATTGGGTTAGCAGGATGTGAACAAAAGCTTAAATATTATATCTAAAGGCCCTTTAACCTAGAGATTTAAATCAAAGCACACGGTCTGTAGCTTTAAAAAGGTGTATTGGCATTGTGCTCTGACTCTTAGCTTGGCAATATATAATGGGCTTACCAGAGTTGGATCCAGGAAAAAATATCCTGAGGCCCATGTCTGTCTCTCTCTTTAAATGTTTCAAAATTAGTCCTATTTCTTTTCACATAAAGGTTGAACTGGGAGAAGAATTGAGTCTAGCTGGAAAACTTGATTTAGACCATAAATCGATATTTATTTTTTCTTCCTCTCCCTCTGTTCAAGATGTTGAATGTTTGACTACATTTGCTACAAGATCCTTTGATTGCTCTGTTTCCAGATAGGTTTAAAAGAATGATAGGGGAAATGGGATGTGATGTGTATTACTAATTATTTTAAAATCCAAGAAGTAGAAACCATTAGAAAATTCAGCCTGACTTGTCAGCCAGCCTGTTAGAGAGGAAAGAAATTAGCTGGTTCCCAAGGCTGAGAATGCTGTGGGGTTGAGAGGCATGGCAGATGCAGGGGGATGAGTCGCGAATTTTAGGCAGATCAGCAGCAAGGAGCAAAAGGGCTGTGAAGTGCTAATTACACCCCAGGCCACCTGCTCACACCCAGGTAACTCCAGCACCTTCCTGCTGGTGGGGTGACTTTTTGCTGCTATGCAATATGGCTAAACATTGTCACAGAATGTCTGATTGCTGTTTAGTGCCATCTGACATGATGTCATCTGACAGGTCACCTCTGGCCAAGTGGGAGTTTGCAGTGCTGCTCAAACCTCCAAATAAAAATTCATCCTGTGTATGTGCTGTACCTGCCAAGTCTGCTCTTTACTCTGAGTTGATAGTCCCTTCATATATAGCACAGTAGCCATTCCATGGCAGATACATCAGAGTTTTGCCAAAAGTTAATGCACCTAAATTACATAATGATAATTTTTCAGTGTACAAAAATGACCTCAATGAAATGGGATGAGTAACAAAGTCTCCTTAACACAGTCTGTTCTACCCCAGTTTCTTGCCTGGAGCCCAGGGGAGGGCATGGCACCTCAGGAGGGGCTGGATATCTGCTCTAGGGAGGATCCTGGGAGATCTCTGTGCAAGGATCCAGAGGGGCTTGGAACTCTGTGCCCCACTGAGAGTTCATCTCCAGCATCAAGAAAATACCCCCCACCTCTGGCAAGATTCCCTTATTTGAAGGGCTGTCTCCTGGGTGGTTCTGAACCCTGGTTCTGAAGAAGATGCAGATGGATGAAGAGAAGAACATTTTGGATTAAAGGTCTGTTCCAGAGTGGAGGAGACTTGGCTCCTGTAGCCTCTAGTGGTGCTCAAACCATCACCTGCTGGCATCTGAGAGTGTGCTAAGCCCAAAGGTCTGAGTGTTCTGCCTCAGTGCTGAGCTGGGGTAGAGAGGTGCTGTTTGCTTTCTTTATGCTTTTGTATCTCAAGAGCATTTCTTCCACATATATTACTTTAGAAATTGCTTCAAGAAATATGCTGAAGATACCCTGAAGACACTTGGCAGAGCCTTAGCTTCATAATAAATTATTTTTAAGACAAGAGATGATATTGCAGGCTATTTTAATAAATGTCAGTGAGGGCACAGCATTGTCACAGAGAGGCTCTCAAGCTCTTGAGGTAAATGGAAATGTTGCTGTAGGATTCCTAATGATTTTCTGCACTCTGGAGGGTTTTGCAGGCAGCTCTCTGGGGCTGAATACCTTTCCTGCCCCAGTGAGTGCAAGAGAAAGCTTTCCTCAGCCACAATTATCATGCTCAGATTGCACTGTGATGATACTTGGAGCCTCTGATACACTCAAATATGTTTTCACTGATGAACTGGTGAAGAAATTGAGAGGTGGGTGGGCTCCAAGCATCTCTGTATCAATAAGATTGATTTCACTAGAACAAAAAGAAACAGTATACAGAGCTTTCCTTGGAGTATTTAAAGAGTATTTTTCAGCAGTCTTCCATTTGTTTTATGTATGTCAGGGTCAAGAGCATTTAGCTCCTGACTTTGTGAGCTCAGGGCTCTTGAGCTTTTCATGCAGTGCCTGATGAAATGGTGCAATGGTTATCACAAAATGATAGAAAGCACTAGCCACTGCAGGGCTTCAGACTCCCTTTATACATGGAACTGTGAATAATTAGAGCTTTATAAATGATTTCTCAAGAAAAACAATTGTCAGAAGAAGAGATGTGGGGAATTGCAGCAGAATATTCAAGTGCATGTTTCTCATTTCTTTAGAAGTTATGATTAATAGAGTCAGCCCACAGAATCTTTTCTATCTATCCCTGGCCTGCAGAAAGCACAAGGCATCAGCATTGTCTGAAGCCATTTGAATTATGAGAACTGAACTTTGCATTTTACAAGAAAAATGAACTTTACTTTTTAAATTGCTTTCAGTCTGAACTTGTTCTTGTATTTAACTACTGACTGTAGTGTCAGGGAAACAGGATATAGAGTTTGCTTCTAGAGTGACACAATGAATTTAGTAAAGTTAGGTAGAGATTTTATTTGGTATTTCAGTATTTATGACAAGCTTGCAGCTTCTGGTGGTTTTCTCCACATTTCAGTTTCAATTATTGTTTTTTTCCCTAATATTTTGCTATTGATAGATAAAAATGAAAGAACCATTTCCTAAAATGTTCTGTTTTATTTCTATTGCTGAAAGGCTGACTCAAAAACATTAAAAAAGGGACATTAGACCAAAATTTTCCCTATTCAACCATGTAGTATAGTTTAGAGAAAGGTAATATACAGTATAAACTCATACAAGCTGAGGAGGAACTTATTTATTTTTCTTCATTAAAATCAAGAAGATACTGTGTTTATAATCACACACTTGATTCAGAGACTGAACTTCCTTCCTGATTAAATCACTGGGATTTGGCAAGTATTTGCAATTTCTTATCCAGCAGGTCTGTAATATTCAGAGCTGTATCAGGGTAATTAAAAATAAATATGTGTCTGAGGCTTAAGTGCTGCTATGTATACCTGAGTGCATGCACAGTCTGAGAGTGAAAAACAGGTCATGGACAAGCATCCTTTACACAAAACTCTTGGTTATCTTGTACCAGGGTCAGTTTTGTAAATCTTATTATTTCTATAACTTCAATGACAATGTGGAATATTCTCTTTTCAGAATGTATTCATCACTTACTCTGTACACAGAGGTTTTCCTCATCACTCTAAAGAAAAACAGTCCTAATAACTGGTAGCCTGTTATTCTCAGTGGCAGAAAACCTAAACTGTAATAAGGTGGGTACCTGATTGACTTCAGTCTATAGTTTGATGATCTCTCTAATATAAATGTGCACTTTTTGGGAAGTGTGCTGACTGTTTCATGCATTTGGAAATGATTATGAATTGTATCTTATTTTCTTAAAAGAAACAAGCTTCTGTAATTCTGTTCAGATTAGAGTGGTCCTCTACCCAGTCATTAACAGTTAAGGAGTTTGCAGACATTCTTCCTCTGTTTTATTTTCCAAGCATTGTCTCTATTTATCCTTCCCTCAAAGCTCATGTGAATTATGAATTCTGAAAACAACTTATCAGAAATGGGTAAAAAGCATAATTCCCTCTTCCAACTAGATACATTCTCTTCCTCCCCATCTTCCTCCAGGATCAGTTCTCTCCTAAGCCTAATTTTCTGCTTTGATTTTGGCAGACTTATTCCTTGTGTTCCTGGCTCACATGAACAGAGGCCCAAGTATTGTCCAGCTGTTGCTAAAATGACTTCAGTGAGAACACTGAGCTCTCTCCTCTTCCACATCCACCAAAAGCAGAACAGTTCCTGTCTTTGGTACTGCCCTGCTGGCCTCACCACTTGTTCCTATTTCACACAGCTTCCCAAAGGCCACATTTTGTTTCCATGTCTCACTGCAGTATTTAGAGCCAGGACATCAGTGGTTTAGTGCAGAATCAAAAGCAGGAGTCCTTTCTGGCTACCACAATGCACACTTAATGCCCTGAAGCAGGAAATCCCCCGAAAAGCAGCAGCAGGTAACAGAAATCAGCAGCTCTCGGCTCAGGGGGAGAACCACAAGGGAAGCACTGTCCCCTCTCCACCCTGCAATGCCTCGCCCCAGCCCGGGGAGCTGAGTCACTGCTGCCCATTCTTCCTGATCTTTAGTTATACTCTTTTTCCTTCTTAATGCTGCTTCAATTCTTCTCTCTTCCCAGGTGGGTTTTGAGACAAGTGTGAAAACCCTGCTCACCCAGCTGTTTGACACTGTGGGAGCAGAACTCTGCCCTGGGGCTGGCTCTGTTCATCTGTCAGACCTCTGACACCGTGAAACTAAAATTACCTTTTGAGCAGACTGGGTAGGGAATGCCCACATCAAGAACAGGAAAGAAATCTGAAGTAAAAAAAAAAAATATTTTGCCTGATTGTTACTGTTTATGTGAAAGGAAAACCAAATATTTATTACAGACACAAGCTCACAAATGTCTGGTGAATGGCAAAAATCTCCTGATATTTAGGACATTCCTACTTTTTTGACCCTTCCCACAACAGTTGATTTTCTAAAGTCTTCTCTCTTCTTATTTATTTCTTCTGAATAAAATGAAATTTACTTCATTTTCAAGGTCTCCAGGCATCCCCAGGGCTGACTTTGAGTTAAGAAGACAGATGTAGGGGTAGATACAGAGGCATGAAACACTTCCTGTAATACAGGATCCCCTTATGCCAAACTCCACTCCCTTAAAATTCTGAAATATCCAGTTAAATAGCCTAATTATATCTAGTTTCTGTCTCAGCCTCAGAAACGTTATTGGATTGGCTTTTCTCAAGATATTTAACACTCCAGTTTATTGGACACTTGAAGCTTGACGCTGGATATCCAAATTAAACTTAAATTCACTACCTTTAAATTAAAGAAAACAGTTCTGAAATTTTTTGTGAGGCTTGTTTTGGTTTGTTTCCTCATTATTCAAGAAATCTGTCTTCCCCTCTCCTCCAGAAATGATTATTTTTGAGAGAACTATTTCTCTTTTGGTATATTCCTCCACATTTTGATCATGCATGCAAAGCTGATAAAAATTGTACGAATGAAGCTTCTAGTATGGAATATCCAATATTTTTCTGGATGACTAACATATAATAATCTGGGAGCAGTTTATGAGTGCCTAGTGTAAGCCTAAAAGGCTCTTTTTCAGTCTTCCTTTTTGGAGCAGATGGCACTGTCTCCATTATCTGTGTTAAACAAATTTTCTTATAACACATTTCTATAAATCATCCTGTAATATGTATTTTAAGTTTTTCATTATATAGCTTTCTTAAAACAAATCAGACAGATGCAAGATAGCAGTAGAATAATTTTCTTTAAAAACATACTTAGAATTTCTGTACTTCATGGTCTTTTGATTTGGAGAAAATTACAAAGAGCAACCAAATTTTTTCCTGATGTATCTGAAGCAAACTGATTTTCCAGGGAACTCTGTCTTAAGGTAGCAGTGCTATGTTGGCCCATCTCTTGAAAATGCTGAAGGTGTTCTGGTGAATTCTACTCTGTCATGGGGAAAATTAAATGCACTTGCCCACCTTAAGGCTTAAGAAATACTAAAAGTATTTTTTGGTTCAGTGTTCCCAGTGGCAGATATATTCAAGGATAGTACCTAAAGCAGGTGCTCTTTGAAAAAAAGAAATCTATGATTTTATCAAGAGCTGGATAAAACTCCTCTGAAGTAAAAATTCTTCAGTGTAGCTCAATGGACAGCAAGGTCAGGCCTTCACAGAATGATTTGAATTTCTTGCATGCCCAGAAAAGCTCAGAGGGTCCTTGTTCTGCTCAGTTTGGCTTAATGGGGGCTGAGTAACTCTTGTTTTGCAGCCAGATGTTTGCAGAGGACATGTGTTCCAGAAATGCAGTGGGATATAGGAGTTTCTGTGCAGCACATGGGTCATTCCAGGACATCAGTGCTGCCCATGATAGGCACAGGTATAACTGATGCTCTTCTCTGGGTCTGGTACTGGGCACTGCAAGGGAGAGACTGAGTCTGCCTTTACTTCTGACCTTGCAGAGTATGCCCACGATACAGAGAGGGAAATGGCAGAGCCCTGGAGAAGGGTGGCTGAGGTGCTGTTTCCTCAGCCAGGGGGAGAAAGCAATGGAGCAGCAAGGGCTGGCAGCAAAGCAAAAGCACTGGAGACTGCAGGATTGAAATCCTTCGCTGCCTGACAGCGCCTGTCCAGACCTAACACTCAGGACAGAAAGTGCTTTCAAGGATAGTTTCCCCAGAAAAGAAGGTTTGATATCACTATAGATAACTTCCACTGCCATCAGTTCTGACATGGATTGGTGTTAGCTTTTCTTTCTCCATACAAGCAGGTTTTCTTTTTTTCCCCTATTGTTTAAGAGCAAAATGCTGCTTTGGGGGATTCAGTTAGTGCTGGCACTAAGAGCTCACCATATGGCACTTCCATCACAGTTTACATTCCCTCCTACAGTACCCTCAGAAGAGGTAGTTTAAAAATTCAGTATTGTGCTGTTTTTCATCCCAAACAGCATTTTATTGTATTGCCATGATAGTTTAAAAGAAGATATGTGCTGTCTTATAATTAATGAAGAATCAAATTAATTTTTTAGTGGCACAGCAGTAAGAATCTTTCCACAGACTGCCAAGTGCTCTCAAGCAAATCCTCATTTCAGTACTAGTTACTGGTACTAGTTTTGCCATTCTAAATCTAATGAGCAATAAGCAGCAGAGAATTGAAATTTTTATAAAGAAGTGGATCTGAGCCATCTGGTTCCTCAGCCTGGGAGAAAATGAGCATAGAGGAGTTCTGAAAATTCCTTATCCACAGAGCACAAGAAAACAGGGACTTTTCACATTCTAGAGGCAGGAAAGAGAGTGCAGAGGTTTTACAGTGAAAAATCTCTCAAATAATTACAGCTTCTCTGTATACTAAATTATTCCAAAACGCTTTGCACATCAAGAAATCTCTTGTGAAAACATTCTTTATGTCAAATCTCCTTGATGGAAATACTGATATCTTGATGCCTAAATGCCCACTGTTGTGCTGCAACCTTATCATTCACAGAGAAGTCTAACGGAACCCAAACCCCAACTCTTTATTTAAAGAATCTACCACTCAGTTAACATAAGGCAGCAGGCAGAAGAACTTTTACACTGTAGAAAAACTTGCTCTTCATATGAGCACGCAGAGAAATGTATGTTTCATTAAATTAACACAGTTTTCAAAGGCATGAACTTAGAGTGTTTTATTGACCAGAAACCTTGGTGTCTTAAAATCTTAAAAGTATAATAATATCTTAATCTTAATATCTTAAAAGTGTAAATCTATGATTTATTTTTATATCACTTGGTTCCCATTGTTTCTAAAGTACATGGTTCTTTTGTGGGTATTTTTTTTCCTAAACATCACTATGGGATATGATCCATAAGCAAAACCTATCTAAATTAAAGCAGAGCATGCTCTGAGATGTGTATGGCTTTATGCATCCCTCTGAAACCAGGAATGTATACTTAGAAACTCTGTGCTAGGCTTTACATTAAATATGAATGCTTTAGAGGAACTAGAAATAGCTGCTTTATGTAAAAATGAGAAGGTCCATGACATAGATGACAGAGCATATCAAGCCATGTCAACTGTTTCTGTTAATCAAAAGAAAGTATCAGTAGAACACACACATGGATAGAAGTTAAATCATACTGAGATCACATTTAGAAAGTGGATTTCTCTCATTTTTGTATTATCTATACTTTGTTGTTTGCAAAAAGAAACTCTCCACAACTCTCTCTTCATTGAAATACTTCTGCTGAAAACAATTTCTGTGAAGCCTTGCCCAGTGTAAATGGGTGGGCTGTGTAAACTGGCTAGGGAGGAAAAGGGGCACTGGGGATCTATTTGCTTAAACTGTGTTCAGGTCTGGGATCTGGGCTGGGGATGTTATGACCTTGGTTATATCCTGGTCTTTGAATATGTATCAGTGACCAGAAACAAAACACACCTTTAGAGTAAACTGCACTTTACAGAGCATCACACTCTGTAGAGAGAGGCCAAAGCATAACCTGCTACTATTCCATGATTTTCAATTTTAATTCCACTTACAGGGTTAATTCATCATTGCACCCTGCTTCCCTAATTTTAGAATGATGGGGAGGAGGCACAGAATTGGATGTTAAACAGAATTGGGGGTACTTTTCTTGACAGCTGCATACTTTCATCTTGAAGCCTTTTCAAGTGAACTTTCAGTTCTTCTGCCTCTGATGTTGAATTGAAATATGAGTAATAGAGTATTAATACATAGCATTTGCAATAGTTGTGTCCAAACTTTTGCATCAAATAACCTTCATGTTAATATTGTTCATTTATATATCTGCCCTTGAGGCTATATCATGAAACATCCATATGAGTCAGTGAAGCACTTGTCAAAGTATTTTTCAGATTAATATTAAAATTAATTAGAAGTTAATAATGAGTATCATTTCCAAGATTTCAAACAGCAGAAAAGAAAGAATTACACAGAATATAGGAAAGATTCAACATTTTATAAACACAGAAACCCCTCTGCTTCCACAGAGACATGGCAGCAGTTAGAGTACAGCAATATAAAAAGCAAGGACTGTTAGACTAAAGGAAACAAATGAAACTGGAAAAAAACTACAGAATGTAAAATTGGTGTTAAAATAATGATGTAGACCCTTAGTGTAACTTCATCCCACAAGAGTCCAAAATTTAGTAATGTAATATGTGCTTAAACAGGAAAAAATCAAACAGCAGAACAATATTAAACCAATGCACTGATTCATGTTATGCTTGTAAGCAGTAATTAAATGTGTATGAACAGCTTACTTGGGCATCATTATGTAATAAATCATGAATTTGTCTCCTTGGAGTAACATGATGATTTCTAGATACAACAGAACCCCCCTTGTGTCCAGGGAAAATAAAATCCTCAAGGAGCTTCAGATCCAAACCATCCCCCCCCACCGTTTTTAATCTGAAATCAAGTAGAAAGGACAGACATCACTGAATAATTAAAGGTTTGTCTAGAAGTGTAACGATAGAATTAATGAAAACAAAGTTTATTCCTTTGTTTTAGAAGTGACTTGGGTAGGAATGTTAGAAAATAAGGAATATGTAAATGAGTGAGATTAGTTATATCTGAAATACAACAAAATTTCAGTACAGCCTTCAGAGAACTGTAACAACCCTTTAAATTTAGAGTTGTCTAAACACTGAAAGCAATGCTGGGTTTTAAATACTCCACCTGAGAGCAGGGGGTTTATGTATCATCAAGAGGATGACCAACCAACCAACCAAAAGCCCCCACAACCAAAATGAAAATAATATTCTATGTCTGGAGATAGAGCTCAAAGTATACCTCAAAAATGCAAAATTTTTCAGTCAACCATTATTTAGTAAACCAAAGATGTAGTTAGATATCCTTTAAATATAAGGTTTCTGGAGGAAAAACACCACCAAAACAGAATTTTAGTCTTTCCAAATAGAACAGAGTAATGCATGCTTGTTTGAGGAGTATGGCACTCATTAATCACAAAAATCCTTTTGGGAAGGGAAGTTTTACTGCCCAATTTAACAGAAGGAAAATAAAATCCTGCAGTGGCAGAGTGCACTAACCCTTTCTTCAAGCACTTATTCCACACCCACAAGAACAATTCTTTTCAGCAGATACCAAAACTTGGGGTCTGAAATTCTTCATATGGTCCTTGCTTACTACCCACATCAGCCATAAATGCATCCTTTTTTTTCCATGGTGGTGTTGCTCCATAGCATATCCTGCAAGTAAACAGAACTGAAGGCATTCTCCAAATGGAATTTAACCCCCAATTTTTATTGACATTTTTCTGTCCTGCATTTAGTCAGTATAAATCCTAGAGAAGCTTTAGAGAGGAGATGTTTAAAGTGAAGACGGTTCAAATTTCCAGGCATTTTCCTATGAAATGGTGTGTGTGTGTTTTTGCTGCTGCCCTCTTGATTAGGCATGGTTTCAGGAAGATGAAAAAACTTCCCAAAATATCTGATAGGAGTATTTCAGGGGAACTGTTGCCAAAAGCTGACACTAAGGCTATCAAGTGTGAAATGAAAATTAGAAAGTCATTGGACATTGATTTGAATTAACTCATAATGACCTGGTTTATGGTTTTGGCCTCTGGAAAGATGATTAGAACATAAAAACAACTTTCTGTGAAGGGCATAGGAATATTAATGAACTAGTCATCCAAATACGAGCAGGAAATGTCTTCAGTTAAGGTCCTTGGAAAACAATCCCCTTGCTAAAATTTGAAGTAGACACTAGAATGGGATGGAAAGACCAGAAGAGTCAAAAAGGGAAATGCTTGAATTTCAGAAGCAGGAACAGTGGCATTTATATGAAAATCTTTTTCAGCTTTTAAAAGTATAACTTAATCAGAAACCAAGAGAGAAAGCAGCATATGGTATTGTGGGTTATATGATGTTGGTGCCTCTGCAAACTGACTGAAGTTCAGGCTGCAGGAGAAAGGCAATGAAATTCAGTGGCTTTCCATTTTAAGACTCTTGGGTGCCCCATATAAACAATTGTGGAGCTGTAACAGTTGGTATGGACTGAAAATCTGTTCTGCTGCTGTGGTTGAGAGAAAGTTATTCTTTGGATATGCTTTGTAGGAATTAAAACCTAAAAATTATTATGTACTGCTGGAAATATCCTCAGGAATTAAAAAAGAACTTGGTGTTTATTTATGGGCTGCACCATTACATTTCTTCAGTTTCATTAGCTTTGCAATTTTTTGTTAGTGGAAAAAGCCTGTCCTGAAAACAATGAGAAACTGACTCCAAGGGCAGCATCTGAACTGGATTTTTTTTTCCCATAGTATTATAGCTTTGAAATGATAATGCTCCCAAGAAAGGGAGAAATAGTAGAGAATTCAAATGTTGAAATGAACATGTAATTCTGATTACTTAAGTGGTGCCAAGCTTAGTTGCTTAAGAGCAGCATCCGTTGTATTCATAGCTTCTTATTTGAGGGATGTTCCCCTACTCATTCTTCAAAAGATTCCATGCAATCAGATTTTATAGAGACCATATACATGCATTTTGGAATTCCAGCCATGAGAATGCTTAATTCTGGGTTTTCAGTGGAATTGAATATAGTTTTTATGGTTCTTTTTATAAAATCTATAAATTTCAGGGAAAAAAATGAAAATGTTAAAATTAATTTTAAAATACTATATTGTGAAGAAAAGATGTTACGGTATGTGAGCTGCAGTATATTTTAAAGAAAAAAAAATCAGCTTTGAAAAGCCAGGCAATCTTTATAGGACTTTTCTATTCAGATATTTAGTATTGAATACACTGTCAGGAGGGTCTTTATTTGAGGGAAGAAATGTTTGAAGCTGATAGCCAAAACCTCTCTAATTGACCCCTGGTAATTATAGTATTGATTGAACATGTTAGTCATTCTACTTTGTTTTATTCATGAGTTTTATGGTGAAAACAAGTGTTCACTGTAAATTTCTCCTTAACTGACAGTCCTTAATGCTGAAGACTTCATATCAATATCTTATTAAAAGGAATAAGGAATACAGAATTAAAAGGAATAAGAAAAACTCTTTTCAATACTTGGAATGGGTAAAACCCCTTAGCTGTCAATAACATCTGGAGATTTAATTCTTGAGCACTATAACCCTGAAGAGCTGAGAAGTTTCCTCTAGGTCACAGTTCCCAACCAGAGCCACAGTGAGAGAGCTGTAAAAATACAGGGATATTGCTGAAATTCATTCTATAGTGACCTGTTAAATCAGCCCTTCCTGTGATCAGGGAGGCTTTAATGGACTACATAATGTTTCAGGATTTAGTTGTCAGGAAAATGTGTGGTTTAAAGTGACAAGAACTTCTGATAGTGGGGAAGTTCCTGTCTGCAACTTCATGAGATCTGTGCCTTTAGCACTTGGAGGTAGAATGGAAATGGTAATTTGTAAGAGAAAGAGTGACTGCACAAACATTCAAAATCAGGGTTTAGAAAGTTTCTATCTTGTGCTTTTCTTCTCTGGGTTCAGATTGTTGCTCAGGATCTGTAGCAGAAGCTGACAAATTCATTTTATGGTGGTTGGTAAATGTAGCTTCGCTGCATGTAAGGTCAATTATCTTCACTTAAAATGCTGATGTGCATTAAATGAATTAATCCAGCAGGATTTTGCACTGTTGTGGTGCTCTTGTGTTCTCCACCTCAAGCCTCCTCTGTGGATGCTGTCAGATTGATGAGCAAGTAAATCATGAGCCAAGTAAGTTTTGATTTTTCTACCTAAAGCATCTAAAAATGCTAAGGTGTTCAAAACTGCTTTGGGAATATCTGTCCTGAGAAACAAACATCTTTTGAAGGGGAACTTCTGGTTTTAAAGTTTGTTTTGTGCAAGTCTCCTGGAAAAAAAAACATTCCTCTCCAAATAATCAGAAAAAATATAAATAAATATACATTATGGATATTAGAAAATATGTGGAAATACACACACACACAAACACTTTCAGGTGTTCATTTAACAATACTAGACTGCAAACTCTTAGAAACAAAAGCAATTGTAGGTGCATCCTTGGGGGTTGTTTAATCTGATTTTCCATGGTGTTAACTCCTTACTAAAGGCATCTCTACCTAATAATGTACTTTGAAGAGAAGTTTTCCAGAAAGGCATTATCTGAAAACAGATTTCTCTATTAGAACAGTGGCAAGGATGGAGGGAGGAGGCAGTTTTGTACTTTGGTTTGAGACCAGTAGAGCTGTCAGTTCCTAGGGGATCATTGTTCAACATGATGGACCTGTAGAGAAATTCATAGAATCCCCCTGTATTTACTCATATGATATTTATATGAGGTAGTGTCCTCAGATATTTATTTAGGAAATTTCCTTTGATATTTATTTAGGTATTTTCCTTCACTGTTTATTTTAAAAATGTATGGGCAATATTTTCTCTAGTGGTGCAGAAATGCATGTAAGTCACAAGCATAATGTTAAAAATGGCAATGGACAAAAAACCAGAACAACCTTTTCCCTGCTGTGCCAGTCAAGGTTTTGTACTTGGATAAAACTGAAATAAATACTGAAGATCAGCTATGAAATGAGGCCTAGGACCTAAAGGTTCTTGCAGTAAAATCTAAATTCAGTACAATCTAAATTATGTTCACAAAAACTTCTCTAACTCCAGATCTTCTCACAGTGAGATATTTGTGCATCCCAGCTGAACTTCTCTTGGGAATTTAATCGAGCAACAAACTCAGCAGAAAGACCACCAGTTCAAACTGAAATGGCACCTTCTGAGCAGAAGCTAGTGCTGATTCAAGTTTAAGATAAACTGCCTGATACAGTGGAATAGCTGAGGGATATTTGGAGAAAGTAAAATACAGGATTTCAGCCAGGAAAAACAGTTGGCTGCAGCATCAGCTGCACGACACTTCAGAGCTCTTGGCCCCCTGTAGGAAGGGCAGAGGCTCCAGTGTGAAATAACAGAGGTGGAGCTTTGAAGATGCACCTTTGGAGAGAGATTATGACTGAGAATACTCCTGATTTAGTCAGGAGACTCTTCCACTGTAGGTCATGGCAAAAAAACTCGTGGTTTTCTCATTTTACGTGCAGTGGATGCTGCTTGAGTACCTTAATGGACCCCATAAGTACAGAGCTCCCACACAGGGATTGTTCTCTGAAAGAGAATGTCAGAAAATACAACAGTTCTAATGGAATACTTGGAAATCTTTTTTCTAATTCACTGTCTTTATCCTGATGCAGGGAGAAAGAGGAGCTGTTTACTCTGAAGATGTTATTTGAGCTGGCACAGCTGGGAAAAGAAAGGTATACAAACATCTCTCCTTATCTACTGATAAATTCTTGTCCACAAAACTTATTTTCTTTTGAGAAATCATAGTAGCATTATAGCAAATTTAATATGAGTAGTGTTTTGCTATGAAGTGAAAAATTTAAGGGAAATCATGTATGCAAAAATGGAAAATATTATTTAATAAAAGAGTTTTCATTACGGAACCTTCCAAATGTAGCCCAGAATTGTTAACTCACTGCTTTTTCTTATTCTTCTGTAGTCTTTCAAAAACACATGTTGGCTGAGTTATGATAATTTTTTTGTGTGATGGGTGATATTGAGGTACCATTCTTTTGGTTTTTTTGTCATTACTTCAGGGAGTAGACTTTGCATATTTCTATTTTTTTCTTTTTAAAAATTATTCAGTTGTCCAGTCAAGAAACTTAGAGGGATTTTGCAACTGCTATGAGTGACTCATAGCAAATATTTGTGGTGGGAGCATAGCATTGATAATAAAACATTTTGTGTTATATTCCAGAAGGGAGTGAGAAGGCAATGAAAAGAAGGGAACTTTCCCCGAGGGGCAAGTTAATAATGATAAATGGAAGAATTACTGTCTCAGAAAGGATAGAAAATTACAAGAGAGAGAAAGATGTACCCCATAGAAAGGTGAGGGACTACCAGACTCAGGCAATAATTGTCAAGAGAAAAACACAATTATATTTTAGGAGGGAAATTAAATGATAAAATGATATTTTAGGCATAAGATAAAATGGTGGGTCCATGTTTTGACAGTGAGGGTGAGATTGGAGCTGATCAAGATATTGTAGCTGAACTGAAGGAATATATTACCTGTTTCCAGCAATGTGATAACGTGGAGAGCAAGGATGGAGGCAGGATAACTGCTGAAATGAAAATGAGCCTATCTGGAGAAAACGGAAATTAATTGTCATAATAAGGGTGAAGGGGAAACAGACAATTCCCTTCCCACAATTGCAATGAAACTGCTCTTTGAAAAAATAATTAATATATTTCTCAGACAGGATGTAGTATTAGATAACAAGTAGCTAACAAATATACTGAGGTAGGAAGTATTGGTGTGGTTTATTGAAACCTCTGATTCTGTAACAATTACTCCATGAAGAAAAGCTTAAAGTCTGAGGTAAAGGATGGAAAGAGAATCACTGGAAGCTGATGATACAAGGTGGCATGGATTGTAGATTGGACAGAAACTTAAAAAGGATGAAACTCATGCCAAGGTACTTGACCTGCATTTTTCAGCTGAGATTGACTCTACCATCCAACATCATCTGCATACAAATCTGTAGAAAGGGATTCATAACCTAAATAATGCATTATTTCATGTATACCTTCTCCTTCCATGTCTTTTAAACTACCTTAGGCTAAAAAAGAAATAGTCACTTAATATAGTTACATTTATGAATTGTTCTTATGGATTGCAACTGTAAAACATAACTCTGTTCTACATTTTTCTACTATAACTCTTTAATTATTAAAATTATTTTAATTTTCCAGGCAGTACTCATATATTTTCCTTTAGAACAGAGGGAGTTGTAGTTCTCAGAACTATGCTTGTGTAGAACTATCTGCAATTATTAATTGCTGCATTAATTATAGGGGTTTTTTTGATACCCATGTCGGTTTGATAAGCATCAAAGATAAAAATAGTTTGCTGGGAGATTTTAGAACTGTAGTACAAAACATGCAAAAGCTATTTTAAGGGGGTTTTTTATCAAAAAAGGCAATTCCACTTCCAAAGGGAACAATTAACACACTTGTAGTACAGAGTCAGGAGCAAGTCAAGCCTTTAAAACTGAGCACAACTGACTGCTGAGTTTATTGTAGTGGGTATTTTTCTAATTTTTCTACATTATTTTAAGATTAAATCTCACTTTTTTTTTTTTTTTGTAGGAAGCTTTACTTTCCTTCAGAAAGAGGAATGTATTTTCTTGAATATATTTCTTTATTTTTACACTTGATCTTACAAACACAGATTTTCCTTCAGTTTTGCATTACAGCTTTTCTGTTTTAAACAGACTTGTGGACTTTGTTTCTCTCTGAAATGAAGATTTTACTTGTTAGAAGAAACCAGAGGGGTTTTAGCTGCCTGATAGAACACAATTCTGTGTGTGAGATTTCCATGGTGTCGAGTGCCCTGTCCTGATGGTGTCTGGGTGTGCTGTAGTGGGATATGAGCATTAAACACATGGAGAGTGCTGTGTCTCCAGCACAGGAGTGCCTCACTCAGCTCCTGACCTGCCTCTCATCCCAGACGTTTAACCATTTGTGTCCATTTAACCTTTCCATTGGCTTTGAGCTGCTGCCTGTGTGGCTGAGAGGCTGAAGCACAGGCTGCTGCAGTGAAACATTTTCACACTTCATACTTTGCTTTCCTAAATACGGGGTATTTTATTTCTAACTGTGCTCAGTAGAAATGCTGTTCAAAGAGAAGCCAGCTCTGCTGCCCAGTGCAAAGCTGTGCCCACGGTGGGGCCACCAATCACTGGCCTTGTGGAATTGCCTCAGAACTGTCAGTTTGCTAAAACGTGGGCTCACAAGGGCCCAGGACTCAGATAGGGCACAGCTAAATCTTTAATTCTGCTGAATAGCTTATGCCAGCTCACTGCAGAGCAGAGCTCCCAGACTCTTCCAGTATATTCCTGGCATTTGTATTCGTTTCAGCTCTCTACACAATTTTTATTACATTGTCACCTGCTGTTTTTCAAATGACAATTTATTGGTAAGAAATTCATGTCCTGCTAAGCAGCATCTCTCTCTCTTTTTCCTCCTCCACACTTGCACAATTTCCCATTTCTTTTTAATGTATCTTTTGATGTAATTTATAAGTTACATGTACGTGTTGGGGAGAGCCAAACTGAAGTGGCAACAAAGCAGCAGCTGTAGCTGCAGCTGTTTCTTTCCTTGTTTACAGTTGGTTTTTAATCTAGTGAAGTTTAACGCAAAAAAATTGACAAATTAAATTAAATCTCTCTTAATGAGCGCTGGGTCCTCAGTTTCTAGTTCAGAGAGGTACATAAATATTGAAGCACATATTTTAAATTACTTTCATGCATTATTTTTTAATTAATGACTCCGCAGCTATTTAAATTTGAAACACTGTGTTCATGATTGATGGGAGAGTGTTAGCTTCAAGAGAAAGATCAATACATAGACAAGATTACCCAAAGCCAGTATATCAGCTTGCTGATGAAAACAAAGTGGCAGCTGGTAGCTCTGTGGATTAGCAGTGTTCACAAACCGTGACTGCAGAATGTATGTGAAAAGGATGAAGAAACCATCCACAGGGCAATGACCAAACAATTGAAACAGGTTTTGGTTTTTATTTCCCTCTGAAAGAAACCCAGATGAACACTGAACTGATATTTAACAGAGGAGAGAAAGTGGGAAACAGGAGTTTACTTTTTGCTTTGTACCAAGTGTGTACAGAGGGAGAGCTGAGCAGCTACACAAGGTGCTCACAGGGTCTCTGTGCAAAGTAATCCCTCAAGTCATATTTTCACTCACTCCTTTAGACAGGATTACCATTTCCAGTGTCTGAACAGCAGGAGGCTGTTCTGGAAACTTCCAAGTAATATGTGGCAAAATACAGGTAACTTATAGTCAAGTTGTAGGGGACATTATCCATTTAGAAGAATTCTAGGAAAGTTTTTGGGTTTGTGTTTTCCTAATTCCACTTCCTACCCAAGTGTCAGTCGTGTGCTGCTATATCAGTGCAACTCCACAATCCTTAGACTTATAGACAACATTGCCACTGTCCTCATGCCAACCTAGTTCTAGTGGAAACTGTATCTAAAGAACTCAAATATTAATATAATTTTTTCTGCAAACAGTGAGAAGTAGGAAAAGTTATTAAATCTATAAATGTACACACATGTAGTATTGCTATTCTTGCTGAATAAGATACCCTGAAAATTGAACAAATCATGGAACTGCAGTTGCCTGTTCAACCACCATGGAAATGTGTGTCAAGTGACTTTTCTGTCCCTGTCACAAGCCCTTGTAGAGAGTCTGTGGTACCTGCCCAATCTGTTATACCTCCAGTTTTCAAAACAAAGTCCTGAACAAATGAATATTTACATTCATAATATAAAGAAAAAAATGGCTGAAATGTTCCTGTGATATTTATTTTGCTTGCTGCATTACTCCAGTTGAACACAAAAAAGGCACTATGCTGAGGGGAGGGAATGGGATATGAGTCCAGGGATCCAACACTCAAATTCTCCCTTGCCATTGAGAGCATGAGACTATGTATAGGCTGAATTCTTACAGAATTAAAACCCATTCCATTTTCTGATACTGTTTAGACACAACTCTCTGAGCTACATGCAGTCTATAACACAGGGACTCTAAAGTGGCTGAGTAAATATGAATTGAAGTAGGAGAATCTGGGCTTGGCTAGTTGCACAGTATTAATGGAAACTAGCTCATTTGCATATCATTAGACTAGCATCCTCCTCCAGGCAATAGCCTGATTTTTTATGGATTAATAACACAGGAAGTTTTTGCTAGCTTTATCCATGCTCCAAGCATCACAGCTTGGATGAAAAATTGGTCATATGCAGAAATTATAAATAAGTACCCAAGCATTTCAACTGAAAAAGCCTAGGTTAGCTTTCAATTTAGGCAATATACTACTTTTTTAAGAGCTAGAATTTGAAAAGAGAAATAACACAATACAGTCCAACAATGTACTGTGCATCCCAAGTGGAATTGCACAAAAATTAAAATATGGTAAAGCCAATGTGATTAATTGTTTAGGTGCCTGTGTTCCATCTTTCTGCAGCTGTGTGGGTTAGATGGCAATTTTTATCTTCTGATTCAGCTGCTGATTCCTACGGCTCAAAGTGTGAATTTAGTTACAATTTTTATCATGTGGATCAGCATGAATCACCAGCATGAGTAAATTAATACTTACAGCAGAAATACTCCAATTATCTATTGTGTGAGCTAAATATTTAATAATATCATCTGTCAGTAAAGGAATGCTGTATCCTCACTGTGAATTAATCAAGAAAAATTAATATATAGGACGTTGATTTAGTGAGTAAATTCACAGATATAACTTTGTTTCACAACATCATATCTGAGCATAAAGAGAAAAAACAATTATTTCTTAAGAAAGTAAAATTATATGGGTAAATATACAGACAATACATTGCAGATACTGGGTATATTGATTTGCTGGAATAAATGTCAGTACACTTATTCCTTTTTCTGTACCAAAATTGTCAATAGCATCTTAATGTCCCTTGAAAGAAACAGAGAAAACAGGAAACTGGTAATTCTTTTCTTAGATAAAGTAGATAAGAATTTTCCTAGATTATAAGCAGTGAGATTTAATGATCTGATTCATTTGTCCTATGCTTATACCAATTACAGTGAAAATGTCATGTGTTGAACACCACTGAAAATCAGTCTGAGAGCATTAAGCCTTACACCTTGGGATTTTTTTGTTTCAGAAGAATTCTTTGTGATCTCTGTGTAAGAAACAATCTTTAGAACCATAAGGTTATATGAAAGGTTATATCTTAATGTAACAGAGCGAAGTTTAAAATTAATTCATTTGACTTAACTAATCAGTACTAAGATGTTATAGAATTTTTGTAACCTTGTCATGGAGAAATAGAAAATGTCTTTAAATACATAAGAAATTACTCTGACATTGTTTGGTAATAAGTGTTATAGTTTTATGGTTTTCTTGGTCTAGCTCAGCTATAAAAGCTTTCAGTCTACCTCAAGCTATTAAAAAAGCTGCTGTCTTCCCAGGCTGGCAATCAACCCTGAGACTCCCTGCAGCTTTGGAACTGACCACGTGGGGTGGAGATTGGAGGTGTTTGCCAGGTCTCCAGGTCCTGCAACAGAATGGATGCAGGCAGTAAGGCCACACAGAAAGGGAGTGCTGGGTACTTTTCAGGAAACAAATACTTCTGTTCTGTTGCTTGTGCTGGGGTGTCCCCTCAGTCCCTCAGCTGCCAGGTACCCCTGGGTGTGCAGCTGCAGTTCAAGGTGAGCCCGAGACCCAAACTCTTTGGCTCTGCCGGCTTTGCACTGGGCTTGCAGCAGCCCCAGCTCCCTCTGGCTGGCTGAATTCCTCAGGCTGCTGAGGCAGAGAGTGCCCACAACACAGCTGGACCAGTTGAAAAATTTGAATGCTTAGTTCTGTTTCCAGCCCAGAAGGACTGTGCCAACAAAAGCAGAGTCCTGCCCTTGGTAGTACACAGCTCCCAGCAAAGAGCAGGAGCGATGATTTTGTAGGAAGGTTGAATGTCTGAGCAAAAGGGGTGGCCTGTACAGACAGTTTTTCAAGGGATATCTCTTCTGCAGTCCAAAGCACACATCTGGATACTCTTTCTCAGGAGAGTTATTAGCCTGTTCCTGGAGTGCAGCTATTTGTTTGGAATGTGACTGCACATACATTAAATGTGACACCTGCCAGTTTCTGATCCCTGCTGGATTTTAACACCCTCAGAGACTTGGAGTTACGGGGTAGACACTGAAGTGAGAGCTCTGTATTATTTCATCATGAGGCTCTTCTGATTCAGTGTGATGACAGGAACATTAAATTAAATTCTCCTCTCACTTTCGAGTTTCTGAGCTGTTTGAGAAACCTCAGTAATTGTTCAGAAAATTGGGGCTCAGCAGACAAGGAGCGACTACAACAGAGGAACACGCCAGCAGGTGATTCAAAAAGGTGATTGTGATGGAGGATTTTATTATTATAAAGCTCTTGCCTCGGAGATTTTTTCTGAGGTCTCAAAGGTGCAGAAAAAGGGACTTATGTTTGAGTTCATCTAAGGTAAAAACTAACAGTTTTATGCACTTTATTTGAAAACAGCCTCATTTTCCAACTTGAAATTGGGTGAATAACTCCATTATTTTTTTATTGTGCCCACTTTATACTTTTACTCATACCTTCCATTTAAAATGCCATGTGGAAAGACTGCTGTTTATTTGGAAAACTGCATGGAATATAAGTGTGGTATTCCAAATTCAAAGGTTTTTTTTAAACTAATGAATACATGTATTTTCAAATTTTTGGTTTCACAATATCTAGCACAGTTACACACAGAATTTCCAGGAAGCAAGTTGGTGTCACAAAATGTAGTTGTACATGGGCACCTAAAACTTCCAAACCACAAAAACTCTTCCACAAACTTACACTCTACAGCAAAAAGCTTTTACCATCATTATAAGAATATGACTTGTGGAAAAGCTGCTAACACATATCTGGGAGAAAAATTTGCTCTTTAAAACTAAAGAAAAAAAAATTGCTAAAGGACTTTGAAAGCTTAAGTGCAGCAAAGATCATCCAACTCACCTGCTCAGTCTTAGTGAGGGAAGTGAGAAAAAAATAGACCAATGTAAACAGAAAGATGGGAATTCTCATTTATTTCATGCAGAAAGTTTGTAGAATCATTTCCAAAAGCAATGTGGGTATAATCCTGTCTATCTTTTGTGAAAAAAATTGTGGGCACTTGAGTGAGAGATTTGCTGGCTCACAGCACAAGGCTGAGTCTGCAATTATACAGTTTGAGTTTAAAAAGCAGATATTTTAATCTTTGTATAGTAATGGTTCAAGGGGTTTTTTTCAGAATCAAAACAAAAAAGTGCCATTTTCCCAAATTACTTGAAGGATCACCAAGAAAAAAAAACAATCATAGAGCTTGGGAGGAAAAAAATGTTGTCTCACAGGGCTTTTGGGACTGGGAGGGTCATCCCAGCAGGGATTCTGGAATTTCATTTGGTATGTATGGTTTCCATTGAAATATGTTTAAAACAACCTATTTTTCCTATATACAACTATGTTTTGCAGTTTGAGCACTGGGAGGTGAATAACAGGCTGAAATTGAGCAAGTTTTCTATCCTAAGCTATCTCTTTTGAATCATAAATTGCCTTTTTGGATCATAGTAGTTTTATATCCTTTAAATAGTTTGTTTTCTGTGCATGGCTGTTTGCATATGTTTTGTAGGTCAAAAAAGTAAAATTATTTGTATTTTATTATTTTGTCTGAGTTTGAATTCATGGGCAAACCCTAATTTTGTATGTTGCTCTAAGTGCATGGAAAACATTCAGCTTGAAAAGTGAGAGCTGGCCACACATTGAGCTTTGCCCTTCAGGCAGGCAGTGTGAGTACAGCCTTTTGCAACCTCCTGCAAAGGCTCTTGTCACAATCCCAGCAAAGATTGGAGAATTGGCTCAGCCCTTTGGAGTATTTTTATTATATTTCACTTATCCAACTTCCACATTAGTCAAAAGAAATTTTCCCTTGCGAATTTGACAGATTATTTTTTTTCCTTTTGGATTGGTTCTCTCTGGTTAAGTGTGTAAATACTGTTCTCTGATGCTTGACTTAAGTGTTACATTTCTTATTTAAGCTGTGGCACTATTTTCAGAAAACTGGAATGAATGCTGTGTCTGCTTATGTACTTGTCTGAACTCATTTAAGAATAGCCCAGGCTGATACATTTGCAGAAATAACAGAAATCTATAAGGAAAGCAGTTGCTGTTTTGGCCCATGGGTGAATTGGTTGTTTTTATTCCAGCCACCAATCTGCCTTGTTTTATAGAATTGTAGAATAACTTGGCTTGGAAGGGACCTTAAAGCTCATCTTGTTCCAGCCCCCCTGCCATGGGCAGGGACACCTTCCTCTATCCCAGGCTGCTCCAAGCCCTGTCCAACCTGGCCTTGGACACTTCTGGGGGATGAGGCAGCCACAGCTGCTCTGGGAAACTGCTTTCCTGAATATTTCTCAGGAGTCTGATCTGTTTCTGTTCCTGACAAGGTTTTTGGCATGTTTTTGTGTTCTGTCAGCAGATCAGATCCATGCAATGACTCTCTGTAGCATAAGGCATTTATATTTTGTAAGGTTTTGCAGCTCTTAAGGGACAGTAGAAACAAGTCTCCTCTGAAAAGGCACAGACTGCAGCATAACCAGGCAAACTCATCGAGTGAACTTGAAATGAATGAAGCTGCAAAACGGGAACTGCATGGCTGTGATGATCGTGTGGCGATGAGCCAGCTGAGCTCAGGGTGTCAGTACTTGTGTGCTGCAGGTGAACCTGATGACTTCAGGCTTTTCTCATGCTTGCAACTCTTTAGTTCTGTACAGCTTTTCCCAATAACCCAAGACAATGCAGATAGCTTGCACAAATTAATCCTTATAAATACTGCTCTAAAATACATCTCTGTGTCCTCCAAAGGGGAGTTATTTAACTTGCACATCTCCACCAGAATCTGGCCCTGAGATTAGCACAGCTGGTTAAACATGCTATTAACAAAGCTGAGTTTGTGGGTTTGATCCCTGGAGGGGGCAGCCACTAAAGGGTAGGACTTGATGATCTTTGGGGGTCCTTCCAAGTCAGAGCATTCTGTGGCTCTCTTCTGTACCAGCTGTGCTGTTCTTCTGGGTTCCAACTTGAACAGCAGCTCCTGAAATCCCTACCAGTGCCAGGAAAAACTGTGACACAGAGTGTTCCATTTGCAGTGCTAGAATTCAATTTTCATGGTCTGTCAGCAATATTGCTCAGTCTCACTGCACACAGTGTATGTCCCTTTGAGAAACAGGCTGTAAATGCTTCACTAGAGTTTCTCATCCTCTAGTGTGAAAGCTGATCTTTCAGGTCTTTGATTATGTTACTTCTTTGTCCTTCATTGAAACTGAGTGATTGCTAAAATCTATTTTTATAAAATCTTGTGGTTTTCTCTGGAGCCAGATCCCTGGATTTTGCTGCCTGAGCTCTTTGTAGGTTGTTATCTGGAATGTGTAATAGTAGTCAAGGGTTTTTTTATATAATTTTTACAAGGAGGTGTTTCATCCAGCTTCTTTCAGCTTCCCATTTGTTTCTGTTTATACAAAATCAATTTTTATCCTTGCTCAGCTTTAAATTAGGCCTAATCATAGCTTGTAAGAGCAACTGCTTACAGGTAAACTCAGGTTTCTGTATTTATTCACCATATTCTGCCTGCATCCTTGTTTGCTCTACAGAGATCCATGTAGAGCTGGTAAACACTGTATTTTCTCAATCTGTTTTGATGCCAAGCCCTTTGCCAAAGTTCTGGGGACAGACAAAGAAATATTGTCAGTCTCTTCTACTTTTGATGTCTCTTCTACTTTTTTTTCCATTTTGTTTGCATCTCTTACCTTAAAATCTGAACCAATATTAGGGTCAAAACAAAAGTGTATTGCCTTGGTCTCTGACTTTTTTTAGTAGTCTGGCAAGTTTTGTGCCATGTTCATACTTGGTCTGTTTTTAGTGCATGTAATCCAGTCATGACTGAGGGTTCCATAACATTATTTAAAACTAGAGTCCTCAGAAAACTTTAAAGAAATACAAAGAAATATAATTAGAAAGCATCTAATGAGTTGTGCAGTTCTGTATAAAATGTTCCAAACCAACCAATGGAATTAGTATCTCTTTACCTGGGGAGCACATTCTGCAGGTGCTTGCAAACACCCCAAGTATTAGAAAGAATCAGAAAATTAGAAAAATCAGAGAGAGTGGAGGTACCAACCCACAAGTGAAATGCATAATTTAATGTAATACAAATATATACTAATAATTATCCTGATAATAATACTTTAATCATTTTTAATAAAATTATTTACTTTTGTCTTCATAATTATTTTTAATTATCGGTCTGGTGCTTGGCCTGTGATCTCTGCTGATGGTACTCTGTTTCTATATTTAGTTTTTCTGCTATAGTAGCTGGGTCTGGAGGTGTGTGGAGAGTTCTTACAGGAGAATTGCTTTGCTTGACACAAATAAATCACAAGTTGACAGGGATGGCTCTCTTGTTTCTCCACAGACCTTGATGTTGATGTTAAGGGAAAAGTTTCTTGAATTTTAACAATTTTTAGAAACTTTAGTAACTCTTTGAGAGGTCTGCACTAACTTCTAGAGTTCAAAGTAGTCTGTGGAGACCATGGAGATGTAGATTTCTTACCACCTTCATACAGATTATTGCCTCATTATAACCTTTGTAGTTCAGTGCTCTCAAGAAATAGATGTGAATTTAAAAATGAATGAATCATTTGACTGTGCTTTTTTGTTTCAGGTTTTGTCTTTAAAAACATCTGTGTGATCTGAAACAAGAATATATGAAGAAAAATAAAGTCAGTACAGCTTTATCACCAAGCTTTCAAAGTCCACTTGGCTGAAGTAGGACAGAACCCCCCTCTCTTGGGAGAAACTGAGAGTTATTTCACAAGGTCTATGCTGACTGCAGCTCTGCTTCTCCATGAGCCAGTCCTCATCAATCATATTTATTGTTAGCAATCCAAGCTGTGTGTGCAGTAAATTAACCTCTTTTCAATCCTCTTTGGCTAATCTTTTACCACACTATCTCAATGTATAAACTGAGTATTAAGTAATATATATTTGAATTCTCAGGCTGAATCCCTGCAAGATGTTGATGTTTTAAATCATACCTCTTCTAACACCGTGCTGGAAAACACATGATTTTTGGAAAGAAGTTGAAAACAAGTTTGTTCCAATTTCCCTTTCCATATCACAGGAGGGCACAGTGATCATCTCTCTTTGGAGAGCACTTTCTGATTACATTGGCTCCTGAGCACACCAGATGTCCTTTTGGACTCTCAGTGGCAATAAAAATGAGATATTCACCTGCTTGAAAAAGAAGAAATAAAAAAAATTGTGCTCTCAATAGCAAGTTTCAAAATATTTTGAAAATATTTCTGTATATCACAGACCTCTTATTATTCTCTCTAAGTTCAAGACCCCCTAGGGTGGGTGTTCCACCAGATTCCTACCACCCCTCCTATCAGTGAAATATGATTGATGATCAAGATAAATTCTCCCAATAGCACTTGAAACCAGGTCAGTTCTCTCTCTCATGGAAAGCCTTCCCATTCAACAACTGTGCAACCATGGGGCAGCACCAGCTTCAGGGGAGTTCACCTACCTAGAATTAGACAAAACTCCAAGTGATTCAAAAATAAATATAAACCAGTAATGCCTTGAAAAAGCAAAACATTAGATAGGCCCGAGCCATCTGGAACTTCTAATGCTTCCTGGAGCTGCCTTTTTACATTGGCTCTGTGCATAAAAACAGGGCAGGAACTTTAAAGTGGAGATTCCTTTTAGCTCCCTCCCAAACCTCTTTCTCACTGCCTGATTCAGATTTTGCTTCTCACTCTCCATTCCTTGCATCAATTAATCTCTAACAAAAAGACTGAAAGGAATGAGAAACCTTTCCTTTTATTCTAGTAAATGTGCCAAAATACATCTCCTACCCTACCAAAATTTTCAGCTGAGATTACCTGAAACCACAGAAGGAGCTTTACCTTTCCTCAACACAGAGCTGCTCCTGGGAGCTGCTGAAGGAAGTGGCACTCCTTACAGACTGCAAACCTCTTTTCTCATCATCACAGACAGCAGGGCTTGGCTACAGAGATGAGCTATGAACTACTGCAAGGTTTCCTCATCAGTGAGTTCCTCAAAGTGTTCCCCTGGGTATTTCATGGTCAAGGTCCTGCCTGTAGGGGGATGAATAAGCAGAAATAATGTGGAAAAGCACCCACAGGTTTAAATTAAAATTTAATTAAGTCTGGATAACATATGCATCTTATTTTTATAGCAATAGAAGGATGAGCAGGTGAATAGGACACAGCTCTTACTTTCCTTTCAGATGCAAAACACGCCAGGACACTTTATGAAACCAGCTAATGGGAGAAGCAAACAAAAGGAGCCTGGTGGTCTTTAACACCACAGATCTTTACCTGGGGAGGCCCATCTGGTTTCAGAGCTGGTGTTGAGTGAGCAGGCCTCCTAATCCTGTATGCCTGTTCTCTGTGCCACATAATAGCAACTTTTAAAGAAAATTCCATTATTAATTATAAGTCCTTTTGAAGCCCAAAGGTGCACTTTCTTCCTATTTTTGTTTTGAAAGTATAATTATATATGATATTGATCGATTCCAGTCTCTCAGTAGCTGACATTTAATTTCTTGTGTGTCTTTTGCAACAGCATCAATAGAGCATTCAGCTCTGAGAAATGTCCCTCTTCAGATAGAGGCTGTTCTGCAGTTTTGAGCTATATGAGGTATTTTAGACAGCTTGATTTTTAATAAGCACATTTTGCTCAGATGTGGATGAATGAAAGAGCTGTAAAGAAAGACACTTTAGAATGCATGGGAGAACCATATTTTCATTCATTTGATAAGTTCTTTGAAGGAAGGGAAGATATTCTGTGTCTTTTATATTTTAAGTAAAATAAGGAGAGACCAAGGTCCATCCTCCCTCTTGAGTCTTCTGTCAGCTCTCGAGTTTTATGAGACAAGCCAAGTTAACCCTTTCCTAGAGAGTCAATGACAGCATCCTGAGGGTGTCTGCATTCAACCTTTCTGAGTCCCTGAAGTGGACATCTGGGGGCAATGATTCACAATTGTCTTGAACTGCAGAGTTTGCATCTCACATAAAAGCATTTCTACAAGTGTGCCTGAAGTGAAGGTGTTTGGACAGTGTTTGAAGTGGAGAGCCAAAAGTGCTCACAACAGACATGTGCCCTGGCAGCACCCAAACATTCAGGATTCCTGCTCAGAGAGGCACTGCCTGGCCCACACAGATTTGCTGTGCAGCAGCACTCTGACTGCCAAACATAAGTGAACACTATGAAAAATGCCTGACCCAGGGCATGTAATTAAACTCTGAAGGCCTAGAGATTTATTCACAGAAGGAAAACATGCATCAAAGAATGCCAGCTTACAAGGACACCAGCCCTGAGAATGACTGAGCTGAAGTTTGTCCAAGGCAGGAAATGTATTTTGATGCCTCCTGTGTTGAAAATGTCATCTACTGAATATCGTGTCACAGGTGAATACAATTCAGAACAGTGCACTATTGAACCAGGACAGATCTTGTTTTCCACTTTCCTACTCTTCATCCTAAATGAAGAACATTACCAGACAAGTTTTTTTATGGCATTATCATGCCCGAGGCAGGCAGCGATCTCACAGTCACAGGTCACCACCCAAGGCAGTAGGGACACCATTCTTCACCAGCATAATCTGACTTGTGTCCTGGAATGAATTCATATATACACTTTGTGCACATAAATCAGAAAGTTTCATCATCTCCATGACAGGGAGCTTCATGTCACCACTTTTTCTAAAAGCTGGTTAAGTTGAAGAGATGCAGTTTGATCACAATTTTATCTCTGCTTCTGTCAGTGAAGAGTGTTTCATCTGATAAATCAGCTTCAAACAGAAACCTCTAATCTTATTTCCTAGAGCACTGTTTCATACATACAATCACTTACACATGTTTTTCCATTGGATTCATTAGTTATTAAATATACCTGCATAAATGCACTCATTTTCTCCAAAGCTTGAATCACACTCATTAAAAGCCTGCAGTTTTCCATAAACAGTTAGCAGGGATAGGTGAATTTGCAAGAAGCCTTTACAATAATTCTTTGTACAGAACTGGTGGCTGAAAACTCTTGTATAGAGGAGTATTTTTAGTCAAAAGGCATGATCAGTGCTTTCATAGATTCTAACAAAACCAAGGAGATAAAATATGACCAAATAGAGGAAGGAGCTGTGTGTTTAATTCAAGTATAGGAGATTTTATGCCCTTGTTCATGGAAAACAAGTGTAAAGTAGAAAAAAACAAATTCAAAAAGCACATCCTAGCAACAGAGATTATTTTGCAATATAAGTGCATGATTTAAAGTTGAATGTAAACCTCCAAGTCTCTTAGTAGTTGCAGATGAAGTCCTAAAGCAATAAAAAAATTATTCCCAAGTCCGGGGCTAGATGTAATTTTGATATATAAGTCTCACTCCGGGGGAAATTACATGTTTCAATTGTTGTTACACTTGCTTTGCATGAACAGTGGGCAACTGATGCTGAGTTTTGTCTTCATATGACACCAATTAAAAGAGAATGGTTTTGGTGACCTAACAAGAATTACTCCCCTGGGTCAATACACACATTTGTTTCATTTGTTTATGCTGATTGGGGGGAAAAAAGTATTTTAATATAATAAACAGAATTTCTGATGCTCTTTCTCTCATTATTAGAAGATACAATGGTGAGAGAGGCAATTACTCGTAATGTAATTACATCTAAACTCTGCTTTTGCAGTGTCCTTAACATTGCAGCATCTGATAACACAAAGTTTAATGGGTATGAAGTTAAGTGAGCTGAGTACTTGAGTAAAAACAGTCTCTTGAAAAGCCACTGTACATTATAAAAGCAGTAGAGTCAAGGGATGCCTAACCAAAAGCAAAGCTGTTACAAGTGGTGTTAAATTGCAGGCTGTCACAAATGGCTTTCATCATCTACAGGCCTTCCCTAGGAATTTAGGCACAAGAATAGAAGTAAAAATGCATAGGAATAGACATTAGACTCTTTCCCAGAGTCACCCAACACACCACACTCAAACCCCTGACTAAAACAACAGGACACTTGTGATCCCACAGGACCAATGTCTTTCCCAGGCATGGCCACATCAAAGCCACTGCTGGGTAGCCAAAAACAAATCTGCTGTGCATAGTCTGAATCCTTTGCAAGAGGTGATCTGGAGATGCCTGTCTCTGGGAAAAGTGTCTTTAAGGCAGTTTTTAGTGTGTGAATTCATGTGCTTACAGAATTTTCATGGGTTTCACGATGGTTTAATTTTACTCTCCAGAAAAACAGAGATCTGTGTGAATTTTCGGCTTGTTCTTCAATTATTGGTATTTTGCTTGATCTTTATGCAAAATGTAGTTCTTAGATTTGATGCCACTGCTGAGGTAAGATCCTAAAATACTCGGATTCAAACCGTGTCTACTCACATTCTCAGTGTAATTCTAGGCAGGATTTTTAATTCTATATCCCAACTAGTAGTCATAATGCTGGCTCACTGACTTCTGAGGGATTTTTGAGCACAATTGGATGTTCAGCTGGTCTTCTTTAAAGCAGTTTCACAGGAGCCAGAGCAGCCTTCATCGTGTGAGGATATGGTTCTGTGTCATTAACCTGTGCTGGGACAGTGACCAAAATGCTTTGAAGTGGCAATAAGGTGTCACCCAGCAACATGATGTAAATGCATCTCAAAACCTTTGCTTTTCCTTTTTCCTTCTTTGCATACAAATCTGGGAATGTGCTCATGAGATACTATCCATTAAAGTGGCTTTGTACTATTTGACAGTAGAACTTCACTTTTTAGAAAAGCTTTCCTACATGGAAGTGCTGGCATTTTTCTGATAGCTCTGGTGATGTGGAAATTGGAGCTGTTTTCTGCTCTCTCTCATCCCCTCAGTATTCTGGTTATACAAGAGCTAATTTGTGTGGAAATGAGAGAACTGATAGTCTAGCCAGCTCATTAGGTGCAATTAAAAGAAAACCATCCCTCAGGGTCAATGAAAATCACTACCAGACAAATAATTGTTCATGTTAGAGGGCTGTCTTCCCTTGAGCACAATAATACTGTATTGGTGTATTTTTCATATGCTTCTTATGGCTCTATATGAAATAACAGTTTCTTGAAAAGGTCATTTGGAGTTGGCCCTCTATCTTTTCTTTTTGGTAGAAGTTAACTGCTACACACTGGAAAACCACATTTAGAAAGTTGATTTTCCAATGGCACTTATGCAGTTTGGTAATTCAAGATTTTTATTAAACTTTTCTTTTTAGTGTAAACTTGTGTTACAGAAAATAGAACATTAAAGAGTACAGTGTAATAGCTGGGTGAAGTTAATGACTGTACACTTGCTAGAGGATAAAATTTTGCAGTATAGATTGCATTACAAAATATCTAATGTAATGATTGTTGAAATGATTCATCTGAAATGAGTCTTCAAAACAAAATTATGGAAGCTCTGGGAGATCAATTATATTGAGACTTGTTTGTCTTCTAACACAGGAGTATTTTGGAGCAGTGAATGTTTCTGGGTATGCAAATCAATCTGCTGCTTCCATCTTTGAAACTCTGATGTGTGCCACAACTTGCTACTTATTTCTCCATTTTCTCAGATATTTAAAAACACAACACTGATAGATTTTCATCATTACATTCAATATTGACTCGTTTGTTATGATGTTCTACCAAGTGTTGATATTCTATTCATTTCAATTTAATGGACTGCAGCCTTTTCTTCAGGGAGATCCTTTAGAATTTAGCAGATCTCAGCATTACCAAAGCATTCCCAATGTTCATCTTAAAAGTTTCTTTTTTTCTCCTTCACCCTGCTGCCTCAAAATTGTCTTCTTGGCCCTTTGTCAATGATGTCCAGAGATCTCTGGAAAAAACACAGCTTTTTGTTTTGTCTTTTTTTTTTTAATATAATAAAAGATGATACATTCTTTTATTAGTAAAGATAATAATAAAGACCATGATTCTAATTTAAAATTTTCCCCTCTTTCATGTTGTAATGCAGAAAAATGATAGGTAACTTTGAAGAACTGAAAATTATTGCTGTGATAGATTAAATACTTCAGTATAATTACCAGCTGAAAGCTACAAGCAAACCTACTTAATCAGTTTCTTCTTTGCAATAAAAGACTTACACTTTCCAGAACATCAAGACGACTTAATTTGGTGTATAATAAAGAAAAACATTTGTAAATGACAGATTTAATTTTTTTCCTATTGATCAAGGTTGCAATTACTAGAGCAATTAACTTTTTGATCTCCATTAGGGTGCAAGTGAAATCTAAAAATGTTAAAAATGATAGGGAGTTACTTTTTTGCAATGAAATGGATTAGCAGTAGTTGTCAGGAAGTTTAGCAGTGAATCATGCTCTGATACACAGACAGAAATCATTGTCCTTCCAAAATGTGTGTGTGCCAAGTACAGGAAATAGTATCTTGAGACATTATGTGACCATTTTTGGTTTTCTTCCATTAAAACTGAACCAATTAGTCCCCAGATTCTTAACTTTTTATTCAGGCAAATCAGTGAATAGAATCTTACACAGCTGGTATCACATTCGACCTTAGTTTGCATTCATTGGTATCACTGTGCAAAAGCTAAATTCTGTGATTAATATTTTATAAGGCCAAATGTGTATTGTACACAGGTGCCACATAAGTTTACAAGAGATCTCTCTAAATAAGTAGCTTTAAAGGAGAAGTGTAATGAAAAACAGAATGCTTTGCTCTACATTGTCCAGGTAATTTGAATTCAATATTCTACTTTTGCTTATGAGCATGTGGTTTAGTTCCACTGTCTCTGGTTACCACAGATTTTCTCCTTCCAATCCTAAGTGAAGGTTATCAAGGAAACACTGAAACTAAAAAATGAGAAAAGAAACCTTCTAACATAAATAAGAATTATGCCAAGAATGTCTGTTAGCATCATTATCTTAAGTAGCTCTGAGTGACTTTCAGAATGAGGAAGGAATGTCAGCAGAATGCCCATTCTGCCAATTCCATTGAAATTATAGATTAAAAGTAACAATATTAACCACCTTTCCTCATGCCATGATGCCCAGCACGACTGTCCATGATTGTTAACCTGTGTTTTAGAACACTAAACATTAAGCTCATGTGGATAAAAAAGAGAATTAACAATACAAATTCTTTTTGAAGATCTAGGGAAAAAATGAGCCAAGCATGATAAAAATCATGTGGAATTTATTTGACCTTATGAGTGACACAACCTTCTATCACCTCCCAGCACTCCAGGGAATATTCTAGTCAGAATCCCCAAAAAATAAAATTGTCTGTCTGATTATCATGTATAACTCATTTGGAAATATAATGGTGGCAATATTTCTGGTACCTTGATTACTGTTTTTATACCTCTCAGATGAAACTCATGGTGGAACTAACAAAATTAAGCACTTCTTGATAAGGTTATTTAAAAGTTTGAGATAGAAAATGAGGCCTATGATACTCTAATACAAGTATATCTAGAAAGACAAAATAGTTATTGAGACTGGAATGCAGTATTTTATGCTGGGTCAGTGAACTTATTTGGCTTTTAAAGTGTTTAATTTAAATTTTTTTATTTGTAACCAAATTCAGTTCACGTCACAAATCCAAACCCAATATTTTGACCCAAGAATAAATCAGTCAGGAGCAAAACAGATGACTGATACAAATGAGAGGGAAAATTGAAATTCATTTAAATTATTTTTTTCTCTAAAAGTTTATTACAGTACTAAAATGTAATTGGAAGCTTTATAGCTTTGAGAACTCAGGCTGCACCACATTAAGAGACTTTGGAGTCTTAAAGAAGTGAGAAGGAGAAAGAGGAGAAAAAGATGGGTAAACAGCAGCAATAAAATTGAAAACAATTTAGCTACAATAATTCAAGAAATTAGTGGCAAAGTGGGAGATACAGATCTCACAATCACTAATGAGCAATTCATTAAACCAAACTGTATTTCAATTTTTTTTTAAAGTGAAACTTGAACCTGAGCTCTTTTTTGCTNACTAGGATGTTGAAGTGTAAAATTGCTTAATATCTACTGGTTAGTGACTTTAGCTTCTGTGTAACTGTTTCTGTAACTGTTAAGCTTTGCATATTTTAGTGAGGTAACAATGAGAAACAAACAGTACAATAATAGCAGTAAGAACATTCTGTATTTCTGTGATCTGTACATTTTCTTTCTGTGATTTTTTGTGTGTTTGAGCTTAAACTGCAACAAGGCACTATCAGAACTACCATTATTAAAATGTTTTCAAGTCTTATCAAGAGATAAATGAAGCAGTTTCAGGAAAATGCTGAAACAAACTAAGAAAAATTCATATAGAAAGTAGTGCTGCAGGCTCAGCACGTCTTTGAAAAAGGGTGTTTTGATTTGGTACAGGGTGTGCTACCTCCACTCAGAGAAATTTATTGCTCTCAGGTAATGAGAGCTCCTTGGGAGTACAGGTTTAGTAATTGAAACATAAAAGGTTAAAGCAAGGAAAAAAACAAACCCTGTTACACTTTGTTTGCTTTGTGACTTCTAAGTGACTGCTTCAGTAGTAACTGCTTTTTCCTTTCCTAATCTGAAATAGTTTCTCAAAGATAAATCATACTAATCTTCACATAACCATCCCCTGCATCCACTTCAAACCCAGTGAAGATATTCTGATCACATTCATACTCGATGGTTTTGCATAAATATGAATAATATGAAATCTTTGGTGATGTGGGGAGACTGTAGCCACAGATGATGCAGAGAGTTTTAGGTCTGTTGCCAAGAAAAGCCTGGCATTTGCCTGTCTGGGGAATCATCTTGTCTTGGATGTATGCAGTCACAGGGTAAATGGTGGCCTGTAAATGAATGAGTTTTCCAGACAGTTTCAACACAATAAAGGTAAAAAGCCTGAGTGGCTTGAGGGAGGAGCTGTTGGTGCATGATCAGAGTTTTCACTGTGGTTTTTATCAAGATACTAAAATGGTTGTCATACAGAGGCTCATTAAACTCTTACAGGTACTTCAGAAGAACTCTTTTGGGATTGCATTTTGTGAAAATATGGATACTTGAGAAGAAACTCGTTTAAAAGGAAAAAAGGTTGTTTTATTGTTTTATTCTCATCTGATAGTATCAATCATGTCTTGTTGAAATAGACTCTGCATGGGAAGAAATATTTGGTAAATTCTAGTTTTTCCTCACATTGATCTAGAAAAAGGTCTATAATTTTTATTCTGACTGGCTACTTCTTATCTGTATGAAGTAGAGAATCACTTTAATTTTGAATCTGTTAACAGGAGGTGAATCTGCTTTTGCTACTTATCCCATAAAAAAATTCTGAAGTTATTATGTTCTCTTTTATTCATTCTGGATAGCAAATTAAGAAACATATTCTTTATAATTACAGTAAATATTATTTTTGTACCAGGGTTTTCCTGTGTAGGACATAATTCTATGTAGTTTGTTCCATGCCCTTAATTAGGTTATATTCTTTGTCTTATTATCAAAACAGTTCAATTGTAAGTGGAGAAGAGTCCCAGGCTCTGTGGAGGAGCACTTGCTGTGCTTTAATACAACAAGCAGTAACAAGCAGTGCTTGACCTGTCTATACATAGCACAGGCTGGGGAACAAAGCGGTAGCAAGAACCACAAATTATTGAGATTTTACTGTTCTTTTTTCTTTTCTTTTTATTTATGCATTGATCTCCACATAGAGAGATGCTCTCTCACTGCTGTATTGAAGGCAAATTACTTTGAAAAGTGAAACTCTCTAGTTTGAGTCAATGTTTTCCTTTGTTTGTTTATAATTAGTCACTGCCAACAAAGATAGGGAGAGGGTGGTTATGGCAATGGAAACCACTACAATATCTATTATTCCTCTGCTCCTCTTCAAGGATCAGTGATTGCTGATACTATCAAGAAGCCCATAAAAATATTTGCTGTGGAAAGAGGTTACAGTGAGAAAATATTAAGGTGAGCTTCAGGCAGTGAAGAAGCTACTGCAAACCCTAAAATTCGCCTCAGTAGAACTGGAGACATTTTATGACTTAATCTGTTCCTGTAGCTTACTTCCACAAAACTTGGTCTAATGATATGCTTTACTTCTCTTCCCCCCAGCTCCAGTTTGAGTTCTGTTACAGAACACAGAGTAGATTGCTCTAATAAATAGACAAATTGATGCATAGATATATTTCTTTCTTACAAAACCTGGCTCTCAGATAATGCTTCTTATCACTCAGTCTTTTTGTACTCCACCCACTTGTTGTTCCATGTCACTGTACTCACTTCCAG